>JAKTWB010000174.1:0-129095 GCA_030560845.1 Pichia scutulata
AATCTGACCAATATTATAAAACCGCCGAAAATTACTGGAGATCACCAATTTGGATTAATATAAACTATTTGGTCTTGGATAGTTTACAATACTATAAACAAGCATCAAGTCAAACCCTTTCTAAACCTTTACTGAGTAAAATCAGTAATGCATACTCTCAATTAAGAGTCAATTTGGTTGAAAACATATTCAAGCAATGGAAAAAAACCGGGTTCGTTTGGGAACAATATGATGATACCACTGGTGAAGCCAAAGGAGCTAAAAACTTCCTTGGATGGACTTCAACCGTGGCCCTTATGATGAATATGCCAGAAAAGATCTAGTATAGCTAGAAGGATAATAACAAATAAAAAAAAAAAAGGTAAAAAAAAATAAAAAAAAATAAAGACTAAAATAGAAAAACAAAATAAAGACTGAAAAAGAAAAAAAAAATACAGCCCAGTTTTCCAATCTCGGTTGCTATTAATAATTAGAATAAAAGCCATGATCCAGCCTCACACGTTACAGGAACGGTCGGAGACGTTAGGGATAATAAGGAGGCTAGGTACTGTGATGGTGCAGGCTTAGTGGTGTTGGATGGTAATGAGGATGATGTGAAATGTTGGATCCCATCCGGAGTTCCGGAGAACAGAGATTGACAACACATACGGGGAAGGGGAGGGAAGAGGGGTGAAACAGTGAAAATGTTTTGAAAACATTGGGAATGCCTTCGGATTTGCCTAATGCGGTAAGAAATTTTTAGGGGACACGAAAATAATTTTGAAATTTGAAATGTGAAAATTGAAATTTTATGTGCCGTTCAACCACATGTAAATTATCTGAAAAAGTTTTTTAGGATGGTTTAATTGGGAGTTGGGAATTGGGGAGGGGGAATGTGTATAGATCATTATTATAAATAGAGTTATATAACAGTTAGTCCTACATATGTTTATAGATGTGGGTGGGGAGTTTTATGTTGCATGCAATTGTGTTTTTTTGTTTTTGTTTTTGGCTATGTTCTTTTTTTTTTTAATGCATAAGTAAATGAGTAAATAAATAAATCAGTAAATAAACATGTATGTAAATGGGGAAAAGCAATTTTATGTTTACTTTTATTTTTAGTTTTATTCTGAAATGTTTTTTTTTCTGTTTTGTTTGTTTTGAACTTTAGATTTTTATTTTATAGATGAATGAATAAATAATACAGCAAAGAAGTATGATAATATAAGGAGAAATGAAATGAAATTTAATTTAATTTAGAAAAGCAGGAAAAACAAGAAACTTTATACTATTTTCTCTTTTTTTTTTGTTGTTGTTGTTTTTTTGATTTTTTTGGTTTCTATTACTAATGAATTGATAACCATTTTTTATAATTTTCTGAGGAGCTATGTAATAAATTTGAAACATTTGTAATACTAGAATGGGATTTTGTTGATGAGCTATTACTTAAATCATGGTCATCGATTTCATTATGTTGATGATGATGATTATGTGTGACGTTAATATTAGAAACTTTAGTAATACCACCATCTTTATCCTTTTTCTTGAAAGATTTGGATAATCTTTGAGATATTGAAATAGATTTACGCTTTGGACTGATTGTAGTATCAACGATATTTAAATTTGGATTATTTAAATCCAATCTATTTGAATCTAAATCAGTTGAAATTATTGAAGTTGCCAACAGTGGAGATTCATAAGTTAAATCCTTTAAATTGGGAGATTTGATTGAGCCTACAATAGAACATCTTGGTACAATTTGAGGTGTCAATAAAGGAGATATTACTGTGGGTATGGTGTTATTTGAATTATTATTTGTTAAAGTTTTTGAATTTTGTAAAGAGAAGGAACCATGGATTGAAGGTAAGCTATTTGAATAAACTGATAAATTTGGGGAATTGTTTATATTGGTATTTGTAATAGCACTAGCACTAGCATCAGAATGGGAACTAGCGTTGGCGTTAGCATTAGCCATATTAGCTCTTGTATTTTCTTGATCTATTAATTTACATTTTTCGGAACAGTAAGCAGAGCCGTCATGACAAATTTTCTCACATACTATACAGTAATCATCGAATGCAGACATGGTTTGTGAATAGAGAAGGGAGTGGGGAGGTGAATGTATAAAGAGAGAGAGGGATGAATAAAGATGGAGTAGGTAAGGGGGAAGGAGAAAGAAGAAAGAAAGGTAGGAGTATATAAATACCAGTGGAATATTGTAAGAAACGGAAGAAAAAGTTTGAAAAAAATGAAAAAAATGAAAAATTTGTTTCAGGAATAGAATGACTTATATGGTGAGAGTCAGATACTCGAGTTAATTCCGAACTGAGACTAGAATGCGTAGATAACCGAAAGAGGAAACAGGAAATGGAGAGCGCAGGGGGACAGGTTGGGACGGATGGATGGAATGGGTGGGGAGACTACAGGTGGAGAAGTACAAATAGAGAGTCTAGAGTCTAGAGTCTAGACGGTTGTTATGGGGGCGTTGTGACGAGCGTGAGTGAGTAGGAAGCCGATGGAACGTGATGGTGTAGAACACAATAGTCCATGGCACATGGTAAAAGTAGTGCTAAACAACGTGGGATCGAGAAGTTTTAGTTTTCACGGGTGTTTGCTGTATTATTTGCTTTTTCGATTGTGAAACAAACGGTGGAGGCGGTGTGTTGTCTTCAGCGGGTTCTGGAAGTTTCCATGCGGAACACCCACGACATGGGTCGTGTCGTGGGGTGTTAGTGTTTGGTAGCTCTCATCCACTGCACACACACAATGTCTGATATCATCAATGCCATCACAGGACTTTCCCACCCGTTAACAACCGTTTTCTGCCACCCCTTTCTCACCCGGTATTCTATTTATATACTCACGACCCTACAATGTTATCACGATATACTTCTGGTCGATTACCCGTATGGTCTAGACTCTTTTCCTCTTTATCTCCCCTACGTAATGAGCTCCACACCCTCGATTTAGATTTGGACAATGTTGCCGATTTCAAAGTGGAAAGATTGCATCCTGCGTTGTTGGAAAAGGCACAACTAATGAACAATGATTTGAAAAGTCTAGAATCTAAAATGTCAAACGGTTTAGAGTTTAACCTACTGGAAAATAAAAAATATTCCAACTTAACCTCCTTTAACTTAATATATTTAGAATTTCTAAATTTAAATGACAACTATTCAGAACTATTAAACATAATCAAAAACCCAAACAATGATCCCGACTTTATACCTTTAATCGATGACGCAAAGCAAGAATTATTATTAACCATTCCAAATCTAATCAAATTTACAAATAAATTGAAATCAAATCTATTACCAAAACATCCATTTGCCAACAATTCAACGATTTTGGAATTGAGACCAGGTGCTGGTGGTCATGAGGCAAATATTTTCACAAATGACTTATTGGTCATGTATATTAAGTATTGTCAATTGAATAACTGGAAATATGAAATATTGTCCAAAACGGATCATATATCAGGGTCTGGTATAGTTGATGCAACTTTGATTGTAAATTTTAATGGTTCTTATGATAGATTGAGATTTGAAGCCGGTGTTCATAGAGTTCAGAGAATCCCTGCAACTGAAACAAAGGGTAGAGTTCATACTTCTGCTGCTGGTGTCATTGTTTTACCTAAAATTGATGATGATGATTCCTCTTCTTCTTCTCAAGTAAGGAAGTTTAAACCGGATGAATTGAGAATCGACGTTATGAGAGCAAGTGGTTCTGGTGGTCAACATGTTAATACAACCGAATCAGCTGTCAGAATAACTCATTTGCCAACTGGTATCGTTGTTAATATCCAAGACGAAAGATCTCAACATAAAAATAAAGAAAAAGCGTTAACTGTTCTAAGAGCAAGATTAGCTGAAAAGGAATTAAGAGAAAAGCAGGAAAAGGAAAGAAATGAAAGAACCGATCAAGTTTCCTCTGTAGATAGAAGTGATAAGATCAGAACTTATAATTTCCAACAAAATAGAGTAACTGATCATAGATGTAATTTTACGTTATATGATTTAGTTGGTTGTTTAAATGGTACAAAACTAGATTTAATTATTGATCAAGTTGAAAAAAAGGAAGCCGATGATGCTGCCATTGATTTGGTTAAAAAATTAGAGAATCAATTTAAGTAAGTATTATAGTAATGTAAGTATGATAAATCCCCTTTATAGAATCAACGTTGTACATATATGAAACTAACCTTCAGTCGATCGGCGAGTGCTTACGTAATGAAAAAAAAACAACAATTATACACATACACCATACACGATTTCTCAAATCTCAAATCTCAGATTTCAATATATCCATCGAATTTTGTAAACTGTGCATCTATTTCACGGTTTTGCCCTCAACACTTACACAAGATTTCAACAATAAAGACATCATCTACACACACACACAATGGCCGTTCCATCCATAGAAGAAGCAGAATCCGCATTCCAAGAAAAAAATTATGCTAAGGCAGAATCAATGTATCTTCAAATTTTAAACATTGATACTTTAAATCATGATTCTGAAGTAAGATCCAAAACCGAAAAAATTGTTGATTTACAAGAGAATGCAATTTTAGGTTTAAGTAAAATTTATTTCATACAAGAAAATGAATCTAAGTTATTAAATTTAGTTGATCAATCTTTAAATATAATGCGTGGTTCATTTGCAAAATCTAAAACTGCTAAAATAATCAAACTTTTGTTGGATACCATTGAGAAAACTTACAAATGGAAAAACTCTTCAAAAGATTCATCTTTGGATTTAGCAATCAAAGTTACTCAACAATGTATCGATTGGTCAATTCAAGAAAAGAGAACCTTTTTAAAACAATCGTTACAAATTAGATTATCTTTGTTGAATTATAATAAAAAAAATTATAATGAATCTTTAAGAATTATTGATCCATTAATAAGTGAATTCAAAAAATTAGACGATAAAACTTCTTTAGTTGATGTTCAGTTATTAGAATCTAAAAATTATTTCCAATTAAAGAATACTGCAAAGGCAAGAGCTTCTTTAACAAGTGCTAGAACAAGCGCAAATGCAATTTATTGTCCATCAACCGTTCAAGCTGAATTGGATTTAATGAGTGGTATATTAAATGCTCAAGATAAAGATTTTAAAACTGCGTACTCATATTTTTTTGAAAGTTTTGAAAATTATCAATTACATGAAACAAAGAATGATAATAAAAAGAAAAAGATTGATGAAATTGATATTGAAGATTCAAAATCTATTAAAGTTTTAAAATACATGATATTGTGTAAAATTATGATTGGTAAAATTGATGATATAAATTCTTTATTAAAACAAAAATCTTGCCAGCCATTTATTAATAAAAAAGATATTGAAGCAATGAAATCCGTTTCAAAATCTTATTCAAATAGATCATTAAAGGACTTAGAAGATTCATTAAAATTTTATAGTGAAGAATTAACTCTGGATCCAATTATTAGATCTCATTTATCTGATTTATATGATTCTTTATTTCAAAAAAACTTACTAAAATTAATTGAACCTTATTCATGTATAGAGATCAATCATATTTGTTCAATGATTGGATTACCAAAGGAAGTAATTGAATCAAAATTAAGTGATATGATATTAGATAAAGTCTTTTATGGAGTCTTGGATCAAGGTAATGGTTGGTTAATAGTTTATGATGAGCCTGTAAAGGATGAATCTTATGATTTTAGTTTAGAAATTATCGCACAAATGTCAAATGCTGTTGATTTATTATATGAAAAGGCATCTTTATTAGGTTAAATTATACAGAAAACTCTTTTTAATTTTTGTACTATGTTTTACTATACTTTATACATAAACACCTTCATTAAATTCGCCGTATAAATGACAACCAACATTAGCAAGTTTTAACAAAAATGGTTTCAATTCATTTGTTGAATCAAAAATTTCATAAAGTTTAAATTCTTCATCAGCTAATAAATTAACCAAATCCATTGCATCTTGAATAAATTTCTTATTTGGATGATTATTCTCAACTAGAATATCAAATAATGTATTAAAAATTGTAGGTATATAAATCCTCCTTAATTCATTATAAATCTCAATATCCGATACAACAATTTCAGCATCTTTATCATTTGAAGTTAAAGAAAATAACCAATTTCGGACAAGTTTATACAGTGATTTAATAATTGAATTTAACTCATCAAATGTTGAATTCTCTTGATCATATGATATTAATAATTTAAACGTTTTGAATAAATTCCAATATTGTGTAAGTTCATGCATTTTATAACCTGGTATTAATGTAATATCCAAATTTTCAGTATCTGGTAATGTTGAATAAATTGATGTTTTACTTTTATAATCATCAAGTAAATCAGGTAATGAAAAAGATTCTAAAAATTCAATAGCTGATCCAATTTTACCGACTAATAAAAATCTACGTAATAATATAACGCTTGCATCAATAGCATCAACTATCATACCTGAATCAATAAACCAGAAAATCGTTGAATATAACTTCTTATCAATATTATCAACTTCATAATTTAATTGAATTTCTATATTTGTTGGATAATAATCAATGGTTTCATTGAATCCTCTTTCAATGGTCTTCCTTAATATGGATTCTAACGGTAATTGTAATTTTCTCATACCATCAATTTGTGATGCTCTATCTTTAATCGAATATTCAAATTGAAATAATAATGTTGAATAAGTCTCAATTATTTGTTCTATTGTTGGTATGAATGAAATATAAATTGGAACCAATTCATACGATTTATATAAGATTAATCTTAATGAATAAAGTTTGAGTAATTTCGTATAATCTTCATTACTTATAATTTCTTCACCATAAATTAATTGAAAAATAATCGATAAATGTGTTAAAATTCTTAATAAATATGATTCATTTGAAATCTCATTTTCAATATCTTCATTGTTCGATAATAAATGGTCTAATGATTCAACGGTATTGTTCATTAGTGTTTTTACATTATTTGAAATTATTGAACCTATTAAAACCCTAATTGAGTGTTTACTTTGCTCTTTAATAGTTGAATTTTCATCATTTGTTAACTTATTTAAAATATCATCAATATTATTTGAAACAACTGGTGGTTTCTTTAACTTATAAAGTGATGATAATTCACTTTCCATATTCAAATCTTTATAAACTTTCAGAATTTTAGTCTCTAATTTATGATTTAATAAGTTAGTTAAATATAAATATAATTTTTCTTCCCAATTTTCAGCTGCATTATTAGACGATATAAAATCAGATGATAAGATTCCATAACATGCTCTTTCATATTTGGAAATCGCAGTATTATTGGTTAATGAATAAATTGTTCTCCTTACTAAAACTTTGGATTTAACACCTGATGGAATTGTGTTCCCAGAAAAATCATTTAAATCAATAATTGGATCGATTCTGTCATTGAAACCGGCAACCATAAGTGCAAAATCCCAATTATTTGTTAATTCACATAATGAGTTTAACTCTTCAAAATCTTTAGATATTAATAATTTGTAAGCTTTTTTGAAAAACATTTCATCACTTAACTTATCTTTTTCATCTATTTTCAAATTTGTTCTACTTGGAGCATCAATATCCAAAGTTTTAATTAAACTTGGATCTTTATTGAAACTATTTAATTGATTTAACGTATGCAACCATTTAGTTGCAGTTTGAACATTATCATCGTCATCCTCATCGTCATTATCTGATTGATTAGGGAAATCTAATTTAAAAGTTTCAGATAATGAACCCAATGATGTGAACATTTGTAATAATTCAATATCTGAAGATATCACTTTATCAGTAATAACTGTCTCTGAAGAATATTCACAAATATCATTTAAATCCAATGAATCAGTAGATATTAATGATGATGATAAATTTCTATTAAATTTAACATCTAATAATGATTCTAAAATCGTCCAAAATTTACATTCCAAAATCCAATTTGAAATATCATCATTTTTAGATGGATCTGAATCATATAAATTACTTAATTTTTTATATGTTATAAGTTTAAAACCTAACGCAATTGATCGTAAATCATTTGCACCGAAATTAATTCTAAATTGTTTTAAAACATTTGCAAATCTAGAATGAATGTTATCATCTTCTATGGGTATAGCTATATCTTGTGTTAATTCATCTCCAGACATATTCAAATCACTCATTCTATCGTAGTGTTTATTATCAATATTAGAGCGATTATACTAAGTTTCAGTTCATCCATATGACTACTAACTAACAAAATTCTTGAATTTGTTTCTCACACACGAAAAATATAAAATTTGATAGTCCTACTTCAGTGCACCAAAAACCTTTGTGGGAACTTGTTTGATTTACTCGTGGCAAGTTTTACAATATACAGGCTTTGTGGTTTGTTATCTTTATACACTACTCTTAAGTCAGCAAGACAATTGACTTGGAATCAACATAATGGTGGAGGTATCACTTACAGTTGGAAAATTAGACGCTTCTTTGGCTCTTTTGTTAACTAAGGATCATCATTTGATTGAATTTCCTACAATTTTATTACCTGATGGTATAACGACTGGATCGATTGTTAAGATTACATGTGATCGGGATTTCGAAAAGGAAGAAGAAGAGAAAAAACAGTTCAATGATTTACAGGAAGAAATATTTGAACTTTTCGGTAAATACGAACCTGAAAATCCAGTTTTGAAAACCGTCAATATAACTCAAACTTCGTGCGTGCTAGAATGGGAACCATTGAATTTAGGTACATCTGAATTGAAAGAACTAACATTATATAAAAATGGCTCAAAATTGGGACCTGTTAAAAATCCATTTCAAAAGAAGAATATTAAATTTAGTGGATTACCAATTGATACACCATATAAATTTCAATTAAAACTTGAAACTTCCTCAGGTATTTATTATTCAAATATTTTAGAAATTAGAACTCATAAAATGACTGACTTATCAGGTATTACCGTATGTATTGGAGATATTGATTATAGTGAAGAACATTTTACACTTAATGATATTGAAAATGCAATTAGATCAATTGGTGCAAAACCAATTTCAACTCAAGTGAGGGTTGATACTACTCAGTTTATTTGTACAAAGAATTCAGGTATTGAATATCAAAAGGCTAAAAATATGAATATCCCAATAATCAGACCAGAATGGTTGAAAGCTTGTCAATTAGAGAGAAGAATTGTTGGTGTTAACAAGTTTTATTTAGATACTGAAAATCCAATTTGGAAGACAAAAGATTTCTGGATTATAAGTAATGAACCAATTGAACCCGAAGTCAAAAATTCAACTGTACCTGAGATTATTATTAATCATGAAGGAGAAGAAAACGTTAATGGCCATGATGATATTAATAAAACAGATGCCGAACCAAATGTGGAAGCAGAGCCGGTTGCAGAAGCAGACACAGTGTCAGTTGCAGCAAGTAAATCGGGCGACGATGCAGATCCAGTAGAAGAGACAAAAGAAACTGAGCCAGTGGTACCAGTGGAATTTGTTGAGCCTGTTGAGCCTGTTGAACCTGTTGAGCCTGTTGAACCTGTTGAGCCTGTTGAACCTGTTGAGCCTGTTGAACCTGTTGAACCTATTGAACCTGTTGAGCCTGTTGAACCTGTTGAACCTGTTGAACCCGTTGAAACACCAGTTGAGGAAACTACGGAGCCAGTTTTGACCGAACCAACAATACCTGTAAAACCAGAAGTTGTTGAAATTAAAACTGAAACGCCATTTGAAACATCGATTGAACAAACTGAATTAAGTACTGAACCAAATGATAAAATACTAGAAAATGAAGTAACTGGACCTAAACCTGAAGCCATCGATTCAAAAATTGATGAAATCGTAGAGAAATCCGTTGAGTCTGAAAATACCGCAGAAGCTACTGAAGCTTCTATTACTGCAGAAAATAGCGATCCAATAGAAGAAGTTGAAAATGGAGAAATTGATGATGTGAAACCAACATCATCAAACGCATCAACATCAAAGAAATCGAAAAAGAAGAAAGGTAAAAAGAAATAAATCTCTAGATATGTATTATAAATAGACTTAAACTATTATCATTTTGTGTAATTAAGTCGACCGTACAAAACTATTAAACATCGAATAACTCGAAAGAACTGCTTTATTTATAATTTAAAACTATACGTAAGTAAAAAAAGAAACCCATTCTGTTGATCAGCTAAATTAACTATCACCAAATAACCTTTTAACTCTTCTTAACACGGAATCCTTTTCTGGATCATAAGGATGATCTTTCGAAGGAATTTCTAAAATTGCAGGGAAAGGATTAGTGAAGGAATCAATTTCAAATCTTATCTTATCAGCTAAATGTTGATTGATTAGCAAAATTGCCACATCATCCCTTTGAGTCAATTCATTAAAAATTTTCAATAAATCATCAGGCTTGGTATCATCTGTACACATCTTGAAATTTTTCTCCTTACTTGGTTCATCAGTCACTTGTCCTATACCTGCGAGTAGCATACCTGTAATTGTATCTTCATCACCGATACATGCAATTATTACTCTGTTTTTAGTTGATTCGGAAGCCATTATAAGTAAATGTTGTGTTTCGTGCCTGGCTTTGAGTTGTTGTGAATGAACAACTGAAAATTGAACTCTTGAAAATGAATAATGGTTAGATTACGTATTTTAGACACTGCGATAACTTAGAATTCATGCAGCCACGAATTGAAAAACGAAAAACGAAAAAACGAAAAACGAAAAATGAGAAATGAGAAATTGCAGATTCCATTTTGAATTTTGAATTTTGAATTTTTTACTTATTTAACGTGCAGTTTCAATGGGGTTAAGAACGTTTTCTTTTTAAAGGTTTATATTTTAAGAACCTGATTTCAGCATCAGAAACAACTCATTGGATAGATGATTATGTATTGTACTAGATTTTCCAGTTTGAGGAATTCACTCAACCCAATCACTTCAAGATCAGTTCATTCAACATCCATTAACTTTGCGGGACATTCCAAATGGGCTAATATTAAGCATAAAAAGGCAGCTAATGATGCAGCTAAAGCGGCACAATCATTTAGGATGTCTAGACAAATACAAATGTATGCAAAAATGGGAGGAGCTGATTTGAGTCAAAATATCATGTTATCAAACACAATTGATAAGGCAAAAAGTTTGAGCGTTCCCAAAAAAGTTATTGAAAATGCAATTAAAAGAGGTACGGGAGAATTAAAGAGCACTGAAAAGATGGAAAATGTTGTTTACGAAGGACTAGCGCCTGGAGGAGTTGCAATTGTTATTGAAGCAATCACAGATAATAAAAATCGTACAATTGGATACATTAGACCAGTTTTCAATAAATTTAATTTAAATATGACACCAACATTGTATATGTTTGAAAAAAAAGGTGTTATTATTTTAGATGTTGGAGAGTTAACAAGTGATGACGTGTTTGAGGAAATGATTGAAATAGGTTGTGAAGATATAAATGAGGTTGAAAAGGACGAAACAGAGTTGTTAAGTGAACAAAAAGATGGTAACTTGATTGAAATCATAACAGATGCAAAAGAGTTTGGTAAGATTGCAAATGAAATAAAGAATAAATATAAAATAAAAGAAATGAATATTGAATATTTACCAAACGAGGATACAGTTGTTGAAATCAATGATGAAGATACAATGATAAGTTTTGAAAAGTTCATGAGTTTATTAGATGATATTGAAGACATTTCACAAGTTCATACAAACTTGAAAGATTAAATAGCTTGTTTATAGTACATATATATAAAATAGTAACGACAATTAATAGATAAATTTATTCAAATATCTAGGGATAATAGTATAATCGCTTAAGTTATAAAAAAATAGAATAAATAATGTTTATAGAATACTTGACTTATTTAAAGAAGTGAATGAATAGTGAATAAATAGATGAAAAATAGTAATGAATTAGTCTTTCTTGGTTAAAGCTTCTTCTAATTTATCGTCGAATTTTGGAACTGTTCTACCTAATTTTAAAGTTTTGTCATAAGCTAATTTCTTGTATGAAAAGTAAGTTGCAGAACAAACAACGACGAAACAAGCTGCATATAAAGGATATAATTCCGGTGGAACACTAAAGCCGGAAGACTTAGCTGCGTTGAATCTTGGGAATGTAGCTCTCATTTTGTATGTTTTTTATGGGCAACAAAGAAGTATATCAAAATAAAGCAAAAGTGTAGTTTTCTATATCATTCAAGCATTTATTCATGACACCACTGCTCGATCAAACGCCCTCACCTTTACGTAAGCATCGAGCCAATCAGAAGGCGTAAGAACAAACCCGACGCGCAAATGACAGAGCACAACAATTCCAATTGTCGTGAGGGCGAAGATGGAAATGGACATGAATAAACCACACAGAGCAAATATTGTAGTGTGATCTGGTTTCTCTAGCTTTTTTTCCTGTCTGTCAGCCATATACACCATGCAGGGCAAGCCGTACAACAGGGGTCATGCTTCTTACCCCCATCCCATGCTCAGACTTTCCAACTCCGAGTATGAAACTGCAAACAAACACATGAAGGACAGATTTGTTTATGCTTTGTCTAAATCTCTTGGTTGTAAAATTACAATCAAAACTTTAAATAATACTAAAATCACCGGTATTTTACAATCAATTTCCGATATTCATGATACCATACCTTCACTCATTTTAAAGTATCCAATTCAAGCAAATGTTGTATATAATAATGAAACTTTATTAATCAATTATTCAACAATTCAAATGTTTTCTTGCGAAAATGTAAATTTTACTCCTTCCGTTCAACCTTTGAAAACACCATCTACTTCGTCATTTTCTTCGGTTAAAGAAACAACCCCGAACAACGATGATTCTAAAAAGGGAAACTTCAAAACAGATACTGAAATATCAAACATTAATTCATTACAAGAACGTAAGTTACAAAAATGGTCACCTGATAATGATACCGATGCCACCAATATCGAATCATTAGAATCTGCGTCATCATTATCTTCCTCGTCTCCCAACTGGGATCAGTTTAAAGTAAATAAAGATAAATTTGGGATTGAGGCTCAATTTAACGAAGATGAGTACACATCTGAACTGAAAACAGACCATCCTGAGTTTAATGAAAGAATGAAGTTTGCTGAAAATATGTCAAACAAAATTTTGTCTCAGAGTTCAAATGGTAACCTACATATAGCTGAAGAAAGAGGTCAAAACGTTCAAATCGCTAATATTGATGAAGAAGACAAATATTCTGGTGTTCTGAGGGATAATAAAGAATCTGAATTCAAGTTATTAAATATGTTAAAATCAGATTCAAGTAATTCAAAGTCTAAACACGCTCCTGAATTAAAGTCATATGCAAATGGACAATACATCCCCCCAAGTCAAAGAGCTGCCCAACATCATAAGGATCCAGCAGTGTTATCATCTTCTGCAATTAACAATTCAAAATTTTCTTCAAAATCCACTGCTACAAAAGTAGCACCGCCTGTTGCTTCAAATTCTCCAACACCAGCAACAACAACAACAACAACAACAGTGGCATCGGCAACAACATCTTCTTCATCATCATCAACTTCAACGAAGCTACCCGAGAAGCCACAAGTTGCAAAGGATGATATAAAGAAAACAAATTCTGATAAAAAACTTGTATCAAACTCAGCATCTCCTACTTTATCAAACAATAAAACTTCATTAAATGTTCCCCCAGTAACTCCTTCAACTGTTAATACATCTTTATTATCATCATCATCAATTCAATCATCGCCTTTGTCAACGTCTGTTCCAATGAAACCAAAAGCTAGTAACACTATTCCTGGTAATTCTATGAAAGTTGATAAAACTCCATTAGTTCAATCTCCAAGACAATACCATTCACCACAACTTCATCAACAACAATCTCATCTTCACCATCAACAGGTTCCACCACAATATCAACATCAACCCCCACAGCATTTCCGTAATCAACAGCGTAACCAATTTCAACCACAGCAACAACTTCCACAACAACACTTCCAATATAACCATAATAAGAACCAATACAATAATAATCAATATACGAATAATCAAAATTACCATAGTCCTAATAACGCAAATGCTTATCATCATCAACCACCTCCGCAACAACAACGTCATAGAAAATCACAATTCATTTTATCAAATGTCTCAAAAGATAATAACTCTAAAAATTCATTTGTATTAAATGGTAAATTTAATATCTTAAGAGCTGCAAAAGTTGAATCAGATTTAAAAACAAAGTCAGACATTTCATCCACTTTATCTTCGTCCATAGTACAATTAATTCCACCTTTTGCATCGGCAGTTGTTTGGCAAGAGCCAACATCTGCAACTGAATCATATACTGAAAGAATATTAAAAAATATTATAAATCCAATACAATTTCAATTAAATCAACAACCTGTATTTATAACACCAATTAATCCAATTAATCCAATTAATCCATATAACCAACCAATGCAAATCCCGATGCATATGGCACCATATAATAATTATTATCCACAACAGGGACAATACAATCATCCAATGTATTATCAAAATCACCAATACATGAATTATCAAAATTAATCTAGCTTACGTTTAGTTTACCTTTATAATTTTTTTTGTAATTTTATGTACGTAAGTTTTTAGCTTTCTTTAATTTCCAACTGTAATAATTTTCATACACTTTATGTATACTTTTGTATTAATTAATTAATCTTCGTAACAATTTTTTTTTTGATCTTCAGGTCCCAATTTTTAGATTTCCGAAAATGGATATTTGATTTTTTTTTTCAACATGAATTTTTTTTTCTAAAAATTTGATAAAAAGTTTATTTCTTTCTAAACCATTCATTGAAATAATGACCGAAGATCCTCAAATATATAGAACCTTGGGGCCCATTTATATTTCATCCATTTATCCATTACTAAATAATGAAGATGTGTTTGAAAAATACAAAATAACAACGATTATATCAGTTACGAAATCTGAGATTCCAGAGAAATATAAATCAAAGCCATATTCTCATCATCAAATCCCCATCGATGATTTAGAATCAGAAATTATCCTACCATATATTCCAGATGTGAATAAACTTATACTAGAAACAATTTATAAAACGATGACTAAATCATATGTTCAAAACTCATTAATTAATGGAAATGAACCGAAGCCTGAACTTTCAGGAAATGGAGTGTTAATTCATTGTCAATCTGGTACTTCAAGAAGTGTTGCGTTTTTATGTGCTTATTTAATGTATAGACATGATTTATCTTTAAAAAATTCATTATATGCAATTAAAAGAAAAAATCCAGACCATTTGTTTCAACCAAATGATGGATTTTTAGAACAGTTAGAGATTTATAAAGATTCAAATTGGTGTGTCGATATTAATTTACTACGTAGAATATCACCACGTTGGAGGGCTTATCGTATGGAGTATTTAATGACTAATTTGTTGGATAAAGTTAAAAAGGATAAAGATAATAATGAATTTAGTAATGTTGATGACAAGGATTTAGCAAATAAAAATGATAACTGGTTTGCATTTAAATGTTCTAAATGTAGAACATTATTAGCAAGCTCTGAAGTTTATATTCCACATTCCCCACCTTTTGACAAAGAAGATCAGCAGATGTATTTTACTAAAAGTGCATTCAAAAGTAAACGTGTTATAAATAGACAAATTGGTGGTGACTGTACACATATTTTTACTGAACCTTTAAAATGGATGCAAAACAAATTAGTGAATGATGAAAATGGAGACCAAGAATTAGAGGGTAGATTAGATTGTTACAAATGTAATTCTAAAATTGGTGGTTGGAATTGGAAAGGTGGAAGATGTAGTTGTGGTAAATGGATGGTTCCCTCGATCCATTTAATAAAGTCAAAAATCATCCAGACTGACAAAAATAATAAACTAATTTTACCAACTGATGAAAGGTATGTTTAATAGTAATATACATTTTATATAGCAAAGTAGACAATTTTATATGTTCAATCCAATGTCAGATCAAAATCAGATTCACGAATTACATCATCTGCTGTGGTATTACCAGTGAATTGATTTGGAATTGTTGAAACGATAGTACTTGGAGTTGTTAAATTACCTGAATCTAAGTATCTTCCATCTAAATTATTTGATCTCCTTGTGAATGTGCTTTCTGAGATCGACACATTTCTTGATCCATATGGTTTGGAATTATTGTTAATACCTTCAACTATACTATGGTCATCTTGATAATCTTCATATGCCATGAAATAACCTTCTTCTGTTGTTTGCTTGTTTCTTGGTTTAGTAGTTATTGGTAATGAAAATTCAACAATATCATCATTAAAGCTACTGTGTAGAATGTTCCTCAAATCATTATCAACTCTATTATGATTTGATACATTATTATTCTCATGTTGTTCGACTTCCATTTCTTCACTAACTTCAAAATCATCTTCAACAATTGCATCATTTCCAATATCATAATCTTCTTCTTCTTCTTCTTGATGATTACTGTGTTGATGTTCAATTCTTTGGTTTTCATAGCCTTCTTCGCCATAAAAGGCATCATCGTGCTCATGAAATGCACTAGTACCGCTTAAATCATGATCACTTAATTCTGCATCTAAATCTCTTTCACTATGATCATCTTCACTTTCAACTGAATTTTCTAATATATAATCACCAGGTATATTAACATTAGCATTTTCATTTGATGTTTCAATACTTATATTATTATCGTTTCTTTGCATTTGGCCTAAATTTTCAGACATTAAATGAGTACTATTTTGAGGATCTCTTGATGTTATTATATTATCATTCATGTTATTAGCATTCTCCATCTCACTATTCGTATTAATTCCATCGCTGACATTATTATTGATATCATTAACATTATTTAGTTCATCTTCATCATTATCAATTAATTCATTAGCTAAATCATTTGATTCTTCGAGCAGTTGATTCATTGTTTTATTCAATCCTAAAGGTTTCATATATGAATACCCTAAAGTTTCAATGGTTTTCAATCTATGAATTCTAGTACCCAATTCTAAACTTAGTTGTTCAATACTTTCAAATTTATGATCATCAAATCTTGAATTCAGTTTTTTGTAATTTTGTGAATTTTTCAAGATTGAATATGTCCTCTTGTTAATATTATTCATAAATAACGGTGTTGACCTACTAGGTGTATAGAATGAGAGGGGTGGAAAATCTGATTTCCGTGATCTTAAACTAGTGTTGTTATTCCCTTGGTTTGTTCTATCACTGGACTGACTGTTTGATAACTGATTCCAATTGTCCGAAGATGTGTACATCCAATCGGTTCGAATATCCGATGGTATAATATTAGGTGGGTACATAATATGTTGTTATACTATACTGGTGTAAACTCCCAAATGAAGGCACAAATACTAATATTTGTAGTCAGATTTAATGTTTGAAAAAAAAATAAACATGTCGTGATTGCTTTATTCTTTATTCCCTATTTTGTATTCTCAAAACTAAAAATTCAAACTATCGATTAAAACATAAAAATAGAATAAGAAAACAGTATTACCTATACAATTATCTAATAAATAATCTTTCAAACTTTAAATTTATGTACAAGTAATGTATAGATAGAGTTATAATGAATAAGGTAAATAAACAAGGGTAAAAACTATTTAAGAAACAATGAGCATCATTTTAATTATTTCAACGGTTCATCTTCGGATGATCCAAAGAACCGATCCCATTGACCACTTTTGTGCAACATTGCTAACGCAAGAACAACGGGTAATTGCCAAATTGAACTCCAGAAAGTTTTCTTGGCCCAAATACTAGCATTTGTAACGTCAGTAGCAGATGCACCACCAGCATTTAAAACTTTTGATGAAAAGTTATGACGTTGTTGCAACCAAAATCTGAAAGCATTATAAGTCATCCAAGCATTCAAGATTGAGGAATCAAATGCAAAATATGGATCACAGACATTGAAATAGACCAGTGCAAAACAAATTGGGAACATCAACATTGAATATCTTAATGCCACTCTTGCATTCAATTTTGGATTAACGAATGCCGTCATCACATACCCTGCTCGTTTATATTCATTTTTAATATTATGACTTAACGAATTAAAATGAGGGAATTGCCATGCATATAGTAATAACGCCAAACACCAAGCACCGGGATCTGATAATGAAGAACACGCAGCCCATCCCATTAGTGGGGGTATTGCGCCAACAATTGCACCAACCCAAGTGTTCAAAATTGATTTACGTTTTAATGACGTGTAAATCCAACTATACAATACAATGTTTGATGCACCTAATGCGGCAACAATTGGATTAACACCATAATATAAAATTGTACAACCTAAAGTACCAGTAATTGCAGCATACGTGTATGCTTCATTTGGCCTAACTAAGCCTGTAACAACTGGTCTTGCAGAAGTACGTACCATTTGAGAATCAAAATTTGGTTCACGTCCCATATTAATTGCATTTGCTGCACCAGATGATAATAGAGTACCTAAAGTTAAAAATAAAAACTTACTTATTTCGACTGCATTTGGTGCTAAAGTATATGAACAAATTGATGATAACATGATTAAAAATGTTAAATGTGGTTTTGTTAAAGCTACGTATGGATCAGTTAGTTGTTTAAGAGTTTTTGGCTCACCTTGAAAATATTGTTCAATGATTGATCTTGAATCTTTCTTTGAATGTTTTAGTTGAACACCAAATGGTATATGAGTAGTTGAGTCTTTTAGTGATGTAGGCGATGGATGACATATACCAGATACTGCACCTAAATGAGAAGTTTTATTGATAGTACTATTGTCATTATTATTATTTAAATTTGAAGAATATAATGATCTTTTGTTTATTAATAAAGTTGGTTTTGAAATTCTATAATTCGGTGTAAATCTCAGCAATGAAGATGAAGAATTTGAAGATGCTGAAGATTTTGAAGAATGTGATGATTGATTTTTTCCTGTAAATTCAAGACAGCTTGAGGTTATTATATTATTATTTGAAAAATATGTATTAATATGTAAATCAGGGTACGTAGGTATTGATTGTGATGATAAATTACGTATAGGGAGTACATAAAAATGATTTTTCAATAATATCGGTTTATAGATCATCATCTTTGATCTAATAGTTTTGAATCACCAGGGATGGGGTGTATAGATGAAAGGGAAAATTGATCAATAATACAAACAGAAGGCCGGCCTTTGTTGTGAGGAAGTTTCTTCTTCATGAAATAATATCACGAAAATGTGAAATTTTTCGGGTAAGCGCATGCTTTTAAAACATGTCATTATTATTGGTTAACAGTTAACACAAAGTTATACAATATACAACAAAGAGAAAGAAGAACGGCACTCTACTTGTCCTTTGAATCAGATGTTATTGGGCTGGTTTTGTCAGATTCTGCCGATTCTTTAGTTGTTTCAAATAACTCTTTTGGCGATGACTTTTCGGAATTCTTAGATTTATTTGCAATTTTATTATCTATGAGATCATGGAATGATATAATTGATCTAACCAAACTTGAAACATATAGAATCATCAACTGATCATTAGTTTTAATATTAAAGGAAGATGCAAGTTTTCTTTCATGCGAATACATTTGACTATTATTCTTAGTATTAATGAAATCATCAGTTAAGGATGAATCAGTGATCTGTAAAATATTTGGTAACAAATTGAAAACATCTTGTAATTTACCTAGAATAGTTGAATTTATTGGTAACTCACCAGTAATTAACTTTGATAGATATTTAACAATATTTGATAATTTTTCATTCAAAGATTTTAAAGATTTAAAATTATTTGATAAGGAAATTGTCAAATTCCCACGATTTTCATCACGTATATCTCTTAATAAATGTTCAACACCTATTTCTTCAGCCTCCTCAGCTTCAATTATTGAAGTATAATGAATAAAAGTCTTTTCATTGCTTGAACCATCTTCTTTGATTTCTTCAACTGCTACATAACAATTGGTTGGTATATCGATTTTATCGGTAGAATTAACATCCACAATTAACAATAAAGGATTTGGAGTTAATTTTTTAAAAACTTCATTGATTTTTAAATCATTTTGTCTCAATTTTGGACCAGAATGATACCATCCAATTAACTTTTCCTTTGCATTGATTTTTTTGAACATTTCCATCATTGAATCTATATAATTATGATCTAAAAACCAAATGTTCGGATCAAGTTCATCTTCTTCATAAGGTATAGCAAATGAATTGGTTACTCTAATTGTATTATTACCAGCTGAGCTGTCACCTAATATACAACCTAGCACTCTCTTTTGGGAAGAAACGACGGAAGAATCAACGGCTTTGACGATTCTTTCGTAGTGGTCCACAATGGAGAGAAGAACAAGCGGGGCAATGGATACTGTTTTTTTTGTATCAGGTTGTGTCATGTTGTGGAAGTACCGAAATGAATGAAAGCAGGAGCTACTACCCAAGATTTGCCATTTGCCACCTGAATTAGATCAAGAATCGTTTGAAGCAATTCCACAACCCACCGGTGCACGGAAGTGGTTTCCCCTGCCACTTTCACATTTTGCATTTCAATTTTTTTTTTCGGATTTTCCAGATTTTCCACGTTTTTTTAACATTTTCACATTTTCCAACATGAATTTTCCAACTTTGGAACGAGGTTATCACTTTTTTGTTATTGTTCTAACGTATTTCCTGTTTTCCCTGTTTTTGTATTGTCTTTTCCTGTAATCACCAGAGAGTGGCACACGACTGTTTTTGTTCTTGTTTCTTTCTAATTGTTTCTTTCTTCCCTTTCTTCCTTCCTTTTTCTTCTTTCCGATGATTCGTTCCAGAATCTCTTCAAGAATGTTCTTCAAGAACTCTACCGTATCATCATATGCATCTTCTTATGCCTCTTTTTCAACATTTCCTTCATTAAGAAACAATATAAACAGAGAATCAATTAAATCTCTGTCTTTGCAACATTCAAAGAAGAAACCTTTCAAAGCTTTCATGTTGTTCACTATTGGTGCTTTGCTATTCATTTCAATTAAAGATTATCAAGGATCTAATATATATAATGATTCGGATTTAATCAGACCAACTTCTTGGCCGCTTTTCTTATATTCTTATTTACCCTTAAATACTATTTCCAGGTTATGGGGATCTTTTAATAGTATAATATTACCAATTCCTTTACGGGAACCTGGTTTTAAATTATATTCTTATCTTTTTGGGGTTAATCTGGATGAAATGAAAGATCCAAATCTGAAAAATTATAAAAATTTATCAGAATTCTTTTATAGAGAAATTAAACCTGAATCGAGACCAATTGATCAAATTTCTTTATTGGTTTCTCCAAGTGATGGTAAAGTTTTGAAATTTGGTAAAGTTGATTCAAATGGTAATATCGAACAGGTTAAAGGTATGACTTATAAATTAGAAGCTTTGTTAGGTGAATCTGAATCTCAAAAAACTGCACATTCAATCTCACTTGATTACAAAAATCATTCCGATGTTAATTTACAAAATTTAGAATCTGACTTCATAAATCACTTACAAAATAATACAAATCTGGATTCAACTGCTAGATCAACTTCTAAGAAACAATCTTCCTTAATTGAATTTTCTCAACAAGGTGAAAAATCTTTATATCATCCATCAACATCACAGGTTTTAAAAGCATCCATTGCACTAAATAAGCCTGATAATGAATCATCTTCAGAAACTGATTTATTTTATACCGTTATCTATTTAGCTCCTGGTGATTATCATAGATTTCATTCACCGGTTACTTGGGTTTCAACGATTAGACGTCATTTTATTGGTGAATTATATTCAGTTGCCCCATATTTTCAAAATACTTTTCAAAATTTATTTGTACTGAATGAAAGAGTTGCCTTATTGGGTTATTGGAAATATGGATTTTTTAGTATGACCCCCGTGGGGGCAACTAATGTTGGTTCAATAAAACTTAATTTTGATAAAGATATGACTACTAACAAAAAATCGAAAAATGGTATAAAATCGAAAAAAAATACTTGTTATGAAGCACATTACACAAATGCTTCAAATTTATTGAAAGGTCAACCTTTATTCAAAGGTGAAGAAATGGGTGGCTTTATGTTAGGCTCAACTGTTGTTTTGGTCTTTGAAGCTCCAAAAAATTTTAAATTTACTTTAAAACAAAATCAATATGTTAAAGTGGGCCAACCGATTGGTGAATTGGATGATGATGATAATGATGGATGTTAATGATAAAACTAATTAATTCTCTACACACTGCATTTAACTATTTATTTAAAACTAAAAATTTGTACTCATAATTATATACCTTTTCGATTCAACGAAGCTTAGAAAATAATTCTTTCTTCAATTTTTCAATAAACTCAATATTTAAATAATGTAACCCATCTTTATTAACTTTTTTGTTGTCATAAACAAACTCTCCCCCGCTTGATCCTAAATTAAAATAGTCAGGGTTATTTTCAGTATTGTTAGTAGTCTCGTCATTAGTATTAATAATTACATTTGACCTGCCTAAATATTTTTTTGTTTTTCTTCTTTTCGTTTTAACTACTTCTTTATCATTATTTAACAATAGAATATTATCAACAAAACTAAAAATCAATTTTAAATTTGAAAGTTTCTCTTCATTTGTAACTAAATTATCATTAACAATTTTTTCAAGTTCAAATTTGAAATCAAAAACTGTTGAGTTAGTTAAATAATTATTTTCAACTCCATTAATTGAATCAAATAAAATATCTTTTTCAAAATTTTCTAAATTTTTGAAAATTGTCAAATTCTTTAAAGTGTTTATGCCCTTATTTTCAAAATCATTTAATTTTATTGCTTTCATCTCCTCATCAATATTAACCATTTCAAGAAAATTGAGCTTTAGTGTTTTGTAACTTGCTTTTTTATCAACATATAACGTTAAACTCTTTTTGAATTTTTCGCAAGAACTTGGCTTTGTTTTAATCAAATCAAACTCAACTGGAAAATATACATTGTTTGAATTTATAATGATTTTATTCACTAAACTTAAATCTGGTAATAAACATGGTGATAAAATTTTCAAAATAGCCTTACTTTTTAATAAAACGTCAACTTCGACCTTAATTGGTTTTTCGCTTTCAATTTCTCTAACTACTAAACATCTATTTTCAACTGCCAAAGCCCAAAAATGCCTCAAAGCTTGTAAATGTAAATCGTTCATTTCATTATTGACTTTAACTCCATTATTATCAATTTCTTCATTAACTTCATAATTATTATTTCCAAACATTGGATAAATTGATGTAAGTATACAAGCAATTGAAAACTTATCATTTGTATTAAATGCTTGTTGCCCACCTCCTAAAAATAAAAATCCTAAAGACATATTAATTGCCATATAATTACCGTATTTTGTATACTCATCATTAATACCTTGTAGATATCTTAATCTTCTCATTATGTCAAGATCCCCACTACCTGCCATAATAATTGATAGCCCCAAAAGAACAACATCTCTTGCATTTCTCACACTAAGTAGTGAAATTTTTGCATCATAATTCTCTGGTTCTATTGATCCTAACGATAGGAAGAGATCAAAATAGTAAAGCAATGTGCTTTTCGCTTGGACATTTGCAGTTGATGCAAAACATATTGCAATTGACAACAACGATCCTGATAGAATATTAATATATGGTAAAATATCACTATTTAAGCAATCAATTGTTTCAATATTATAAACTTGTGAAACGCACCTTGGGATTTGTTCATTAACAAAATCTTTAGTTGGTTCAACCATATCCCACATAATCATATTTTTGGCAAGGCATCTTAACATTAACATATCAGGACGTATATATTCAAGCAACTGGGTTGTTTTGGGTAAATTGATTTTTTCACTAATTTGTTCGTTATTGCTTCTCAAAAACATAAACATTAAGGCCATAATTGCACCGGAACATGATTTATCTAACTCTCTTAATGTTTGAACATCTCTTATTGATGTACCAAATGAGATTAACCTATCAATAATATGATTATCTGTTGCATTTAGCATTTGATCACCTTTACCTAAATTAACATAACCTAGAGCAAAACCAGCTGCTAGTTGATAACCTTCATTAATAATCTTCTTATCTTGAATGACTAATGTTGAGCTAATTTGTGTTAGTAGAACATCTGACATTCTACGATGTTGAGTTTCAAGATAAATTAAACCAATTCCAATAAGACCTGCTGTTTGAACTGATAATTGAACGTTTAAGTTTGTTGAACCGATAGGCAAAAATGCAACAACATGAACTGATAAAACTTTAGTCAATTTCACGTCCATAGTTCCTTTCAAACTTGCAGCCATACCAATTAATAATCCAATACTGGTATGCTCGTGCTTTGGTCCTAGGTAATTATAAATGTGCCATTCTTCAAGTTGTTTAAGATGACCGTTAAGACCTAAACCTAGTAAAAACCCAGCATGTTGAGCATTTAATACAGGAGGTCTATTGAATGCAATCCAGCTACCACTAATACCATTGAATTCTCTAGAAACTGAAAGACCAGCACTCGTACCATTATGAAAATATCCCCACTCCAATAAATAATCAGGTATAACATCTTTTTCCAATGAGACATTAATATTGTCGGGTAAAATTAATGAATTAAAATTCATCTTGGGAATAGGGAAACCTTCAGTTACTAACGGTTTTCGACTAGAATTGAACACAGCGCCTCTTCCTATCGGAGTGGTCAACGTTCTTAATGCAACTTTAGCTGCAATTGCACGCTGGTACATCAATTTTTCATGATCATCCATAGTGGGGTCTGCTTCATATGTTATAGTTTGAATTTTTGATGTCTGTAACAATTTTGTTAATTCATAAAACCTTCGATCTTGCGAAAAAATTAACCTTGTAACATGAAATTTGTCGGCTTCTGCTTGGCCATCCCAAGCACTTAAAACCTCGTTTTGTGATAGTTCACCAAGTATATCTTTGGTGGATTTAGGTGTTGTTTTTTTTTCTGTATTCGGGAACGTGCACTTTGATTTATTAGACTCAATGTATAAAAGATCCTTTCTCCCAATGAGTTTAAGCTCTTCTTTGTTAACATTCCAATTCAATTTCAGTTTTTTCTGACATAACTCAATTGTGTTTTTAAAAATAAAATAAATACCCGGAGGATACGTCTCAATTTCTGACGCATCTATATTGAAAGAAACCATAGTTCTGATTAAATCTAAATTTTCAAATTCTGAAGAAATGATTACTTCAAAAAGTCTTAAGATATTATAGGTTCTTGGTGTAACAACTTTATCAACTGAATCATCCTCCCCTGCAATAACAGAAAATGTGATGTAAGACACGAGATTGCTAGAAAATAAACTTCCTAGTGATTCCATAATACTAGGAGGCTGTGGAATATATTCTGCTAAATCAATTTTCAATGTGTGATCAATTATTGCGGTGTCAACATTATAGTACGTTATCCATGCTTCTGACCACGACATCCAATGAGCTAACTGTGAGAGCAATATTGTAAGTCTATCAAATTCTTTAGTTGTCAGTATATTTAGTTTCAAATCTTCCCTGATTACGTGCAATGATAGAGCAATTTTTGGCATTAGAGATTCCAGGAATAAATCGGAGCTAGACAAAGCCTTTACCTCTGGCTGTTTATTTCTAACTCTGGCTTGATAAACATAAGGAAGTAACTCAGTTATTTCATTTAAACTTGTGTTAATGGTACTTAAATCAACATTTTCCGGTAAACTGATTGATAGTAATGTTACAACATATAATTTCCAATCATCACAATAGGGAATGTTCAATGATATATTTGAACACCACTGAAGCCAAAAATTTTGATATATCAAATCATGGCTTAAGTATCTCAATGAATTAATATAAGTATTAACGCTTTTATCTTGAGGTTTCGCCTGTAAGTGAATATAGTAATGCTTATTATCATCACATAAATACGAGATTTCATAATCACTTGTATCATCAATTTTAATTACTCTTGGAGACTCTGTTGATATATTGATTGGAGGCGAGTACAAATCATAAAATGGATTATAGAGAACAAATTCATGCGAACCTTTTAAAATTACAATATAACTTGATTCAGTTTGACCCATATCAAACTTTGCTGCATCAATTCCTTTCAAGGTTGTTGAACTATTGTATTTTGACAAGACGACTTGGCTTAGAGACTTATCAAACATATAAATATCAATTAAATGTAATTTTCTATTAACAATAATAATTGCTTCCTTATCTTTATATGGCAAAATAAGTATTTTTAAATCATTGATATCAGCTTTAAAAGGAATGTTGTGAATCTTGGTAAAAATTACGTCTTTTCTCAAATTCCAACCATCAAATCCTATACTCGAATAAATTCCTGATGTACTCTTTGCTGCATCAGGTAATTCGAATCCTGATGCCATTCTATCATAAGATAATGGATTTGATGTTGACCTCCAATGTTTTATATCATCTTCTGGTATTCTAGAAGTTGGTGGGTTTAATAGTCCTGATGATGATGTTGATCTCTTGCTACTTTTTCTTGTGCTACTTAAATAATTAATACCTGAAAAGGGTTTTGTTTTGGAATTTTTTGATCTTGATAAGTATCTAATATAATAAATTAAAATCATTTCTTCTGATAGACTATATGTTACTGCCAATAATGAAGACGTTGAATCCGGATACAAAATTAACTCTTCAGTTGGTGAAAAAGAGGATGTGGATGATGAAACAATTGATCCAAGGTCACCTATGGGGTCTGTAAGTGTTAAAAAATTGCATTCGGTGCATGATGAGGATATTGGGCTTGCAGAGCCAACCATATTACTATATGATGGTTGTATTGAAAGAGGTGCAGATGCCTGAACTGAATATGGAGACAATGGCACCATCAAATTATTGTGTGTAGTGGAGCTCTTGTTTGTATTGCCAAAAGCATCGGCGGAGGTTTGAGCTTCTATCTTTTTACCAATAACTATTCCACTATGAAATGGAAATGCACTTTGGATATGGATCGGAAAACTAACAACTAAAGCAGATTTCTTTCTATCATAAACTCTTATTTGATCATCCAGTATTATAACTAAAACTTCATCACTGCCTCTTTCATTATTATCATTATCATGATTATTTTCTAATTTTTGGTTCTCAAACGTTGTGAAAAAGCAATCAATCAATGGATTTTCTAAAGTAATTGTCCTTAGTTTAAGTCCACCTGATAACCAAACAACTTTTTTTTCAAAAATAAGTAGCTTTTGTTTACCACTATAAAGTTTCACCTCAAAACCGGACTCGGTGATTTCGTCTCCAATGCTCTCTTCTAGACATAAGATATCTGCGTTGTAAGAAAGCTGTTTGTTATATTCTGAATAACCAGTATCCATAGCTATGTTACACTGTCAAACTTTATCCAGTGAGCAAATGAGCACTATTCTGATCAGAAACGTTCTTTTGGTAGAGAAATACTACAACAATAAGGCAATCCAGATTTTTATTTCTTTTATTTTCTATTTCGAGATCAGAGATCAGAGAGAAACATAAACAAAACGAAAAGTTGATGCGAAACTCAAAACTTGAAAGACTAAAATGGATTCAACTTTTACAAGCTATGCAGTTTCTTTTTCCACTTCTTTATTATCTGTTTTTTTTTGTATCTTCGATCCAACTTTAAAAAAAAACATAAGCAAAAACAATATTTAAGAAACATGTCTTTTTTTAACTCTTTGAAGTACGTTTACAATGATAATTATTATTCCCTAAAATATAAATATTTATACTAACTATTTCATTTCATGGATCTGATTTTTAAATCTTTTTCTTTCATACAGAGGTTTCACTAGAAACTCTAAAAAGAAACAAACGAATGCCAACCAAAAATTCAATGAACTGAACTTTACGAATGATTCGAATACTTCGTTGGCAAATCAGAATAGTATGTATTCAAACAGCAATACATCAGGAGCGTCACTCCGAAATACATCACCGTCAAAACAATCAGTAAAATCTTATAAGAATCATCCGATGCAACATCAGCAACAAAAAAACCAACAGCAAAGTTTTCAGCAAACTTCACACTTTCAAGAACAACAAAATAGTACACAAGAAACTACAAATCAACCACTACCATTGTTCATGTGTGAACCATTTGTGAAAACTGCACTTGTTAAAGGCTCCTACAAAACAATTGTTCAAATTCCAATGTATGTTGACCATAATGAATGGCTAGCACTGAATGTGTTTGAATTTTACAACCATCTAAACAAATTTTATGGTGTTATTGCAAGCTATATCACACCTGATAAATATCCAACAATGAACGCAGATCCTAGAACTGAATATGTTTGGATGATGCCAAATAATAAGTCAGCATCCCTACCTGCACATCAGTATATTGATTATGCACTTACATGGATAAGTAATAAAATAAATGATCAAAACATTTTTCCAACAAAATCAGGAACTGCATTCCCACAATTCTTTTTAAGGGATGTTAAGGGCATATGTAGACAAATGTTCAGAATTATTGCTCACATATACTGGAATCATTTTGAAAAAATCGTCCATCTGTCATTAGAGGCACATTGGATTTCATATTTTAGTCATTTCATTTCTTTTATTAGAGAATTTGACTTGCTAGAAGCTAAAGAGCTGGAACCGCTTTCAATGTTAATTGATAATCTTGAGACTCAAGGGAGGATTATCAAGGTTGAAAATAAATAATTTTCGAATACAATATATAGACTTCTTTTTATAGAATGATTTAAAAAGTTTTAAAATTATTCATTTAACATAATAAAAAGAAAATTTTATTTCTATGATTAATCGGTTAAAGTATTTGTTTGACTATATACAGATCTTCGTTTGTAAAACTTATCCCAAAGATATTTTTTGAAAACGCAAAAAGGTCAAAAAAATCATATAAATTGTATAGATCCACCATGGAAAAGAAAAATGTATAAAATGCAATAAAAAATAAATATAAATGAAGGGAAAACAAGGAACATTAAAAAAAAAACATGAAAAAATAGGACGTAACAGTAATGCATTGAACAAGTGAAACCTAGAGAATTGTTTCAATTGAAAGACTAAGAGAAGAAATATGGACTGTCCTTGACGACAGAAATATCAAATTTACCCTTAGGTGGAATATCAGGTAGAGTAAATGGAACTAACATTTTGAAAGTACCTGTATTATCTTGGATAGTATCATGTGTATATCCAACTTCATTCAAAACGGTAATTGAGGACTTTAGTGAGTAACCGAGCTCAACATCCTTTGGATCACTTGATGCAAGTAAAATTCTTCTTTCTCTTTCAATTTTGATTTCGTCAGCAAATGTTGGAGCTTTACCAATTTTCTTTGCCAATTCACTTCTATATTTTTTTAATGCACCTGCAACAGGTGTATTTTTATCGACCGAAACAACCATTAAAAAACCTTCATAACGTCTCTCAAACTCATTTTTTAATTTTTCGACTAAATTGTTTTGGTGTAATTTAGTAAACTCATCTCTTAAAACATGATTCATAATGTCAACATCCGCTGCATGGGTCCAATAAGAATCATGAACTGATGAAAATGATAAGCCAAATTCTGAACATTTATTAACTGATAACAACATATGGGTTGCGTCTAATGAATGAATAAAGTTTGGTGGAAAACCATTCGCTTGCTTTCTACCATCAACTTTCTTAACACCATATGGATCTTGAATGATAAACGTTTGCATATTTGTTTTAACTGTTTTACTTTTAAGTGTTCTGTAAGGTTGAACGACTGGTAAACCTAATGGTGAAGTCCAAATAACAGATGAAACGAATTCATCGCCTTCTTCGCTATCAATATCTAGTCTGACACTCTTTGAAATTCTTCTGGCAGCTAAAGCTAACCAATCTTGAATTGCATGAGCACCATCAAATAATTCTCTAATCGCTTTGAAAACTTTTTCAGTTAAGTATTTAGAACAATTAGAAATTGCATCTTCATCAAACTCAATTTCCTTTAATCTTTTAGTGATTTGAGCTCTTGCACCAACATAAGTGACACCATAAACAGATGTCATAACAGTTTGTTTGACAATTTTTCTTGCAATAATCGGTAATGTTAACTCAGCTTCAAGAATTCCAGCTTCTTTATCTTTTAAAACGCTCTTCAAAACAGAATTTGAAACGTGTGTATAAACATCAGATGGTCTTTCAGCAGGAATTAAATTAACTTGTCTTGCACCTTCAATATCACCACCTAATGCAGCATAATGTTGTAAACCATTACATGTACCATCTTGATGGATTGGTTGGAATGAAACATATTTAGTTGGATCTGGGGAATCTAATGCTTCCACTAATTCAGTTGCAGATGCTAAAAATTGCCATGGTTTATCAGCCTTTTTCCACCATCCTTCACCACCTAGTGGATCTTTGACAGAATCTTTAATTAATTCAATGTTTTCATCGATATAAGCAGCTCTTTCATCTAAAGAAATTTTATCTTTACCCATTAAATTGGATAAATGAATTTTTAACCATCTTAAACCATGTGGGCCTAATTCTTTTCCCTTCCAGAACTTTAGTAAACTTCTAGACATATCGTTTCCTAAATGATTAAAATTTGGTGGAACAGGATATGCTCTACCTCTAAAATCTAGTGAATGTGGGAAAAAAATTCTTTCACCAACGAAAGCTCTTGCAATTTCTAACTTATAATTCATATCACATCTCATTGATCTATTCTTTGAAAATTCATTACAGATTTCAGTACATGTTCTTCTATACTTGAAAACTTCAATTGCTTCACAACCCTTTGGTGGTGGTGAAGGTAATACAAGTGTCTCTTCGGCTTTTGGAATTTCTAAAAATTCTGTGCCAACATTCCAAACCTTTGTAATAATTTCTAATATCTTTTTATTAATAGTCCATGATGTATTACCTAGATTATTTAAACCTAGTAAAACCCTATCAATTTTACCATTAATTGCAGCTGCCTTAGCATATGCTCCTTGTTCGGGTGCATTTTTGGCTCTCAAAACAGTGACTCTCTTTAAGAAATAACCACCATCATTGTGAGAGGTCCATGGCTTTGGTCTACAAATCATTGGCAGATATTGAGCCTGAATTGATTGATCTAAACGGTCATTACCTAATTTGTTTGCAAACCCTTGATTAAGTTTAATAACACCAATACGTCCACCATTTTGAAAGTCATAAGTGTGATAAAATGCAGGTGCTAATGCGGTTTTAGTTTCACCAGTTCTTGGATCAACACCTTTAACTTCCACTTTTGCAACCTTTAAAAGAAATGAAAGTAAAACTGAACCAATACGACATAAAGATTCAGAATCCCATGATAAACTATTTGAATCGGAACTAAAGTTATCTGAGTTTAAAGTATTTTTTTCAACATTTTCAATGATCTGAGCAGCTTTTGAACTTCTAAGGAATTTCTTAAATTCTGGGGTATTCTTGATCGCTTTAAAATTTTTATGAACATCAACATCAGCTGCTAAAATTTTGTCTGCTTTATATTCTAATTCAATACTTTTACCAATTCCCATCACTAACTTTGAAACTGGGACACCTCTACTGATATCTGAAGTGACAATAGTTTTCATTGAATCTAAAATTGCAATAGTTGCCAGTTTTGGAGCTTTCATCACTTCTAAAAATGGGCCATATGTTAACTTTTCTTTGTATCTAATACTATCTGCTTTAGGTAATCCATTTTTGCCCAGACTTTGACCAACTAACAATTCTCTCGCCTTTTTACATTCTTTGATTTCTTCTTCAATTAATGGAATAACTTGTTGTAACCAATCGTGTAAATAGGCACCAACTGGTGTCGGTAAGGACTTATCTTTGATATTTTCGAATTCTCTTTCCCATTTTAATTTTGCTGCTTCCAATGTTGAACTTTCTAAAACTTTTTCTCTGACTTCTGAAATATTGTCTAAAATTTCATCAAACTTATCTTGTTGTTCTAGCGATAGTCTGTTCTTAAGTTCAAACAAATTAATCGTACCTTGTTTGCTTTCTTCTAATAGCTTGCTGGTATCAATATCTAATTTTTCGAGTTCAATTAATTGAATTAAATTTTTAACAAATTGTCCATCATTGTAGGAGTCAACTAGACCTAATAAAGAGTGTCTAATATTTTTTAAGTTTTCAGATGAAACAGATTTTAAAGTTTCCATTTTATTATCAATAACTTTATTATTTGGCTGTTTAGATTCGTGCCTGTTTTGTGATATAAAGTCAAATGAAATGGCATCAATATCCAAAGGCTCTGGTTCGTCAATAGTTTCTGATTGCTTCTTGACTTGGATTTCATTATTTACAGATGCTGTATTAATAGCAGTATGAGTGGATGCTAAATTTAAATTTTCAGTATGTACAATTGTTGTGTTATTGTCGATATTATCGGCAGGGATTTCTTTTAATTCAGTTTGTTCAGTTCTATTTAGACTTGATTCTTTATCCTCGTTTAATGCTAAGAATAAATCTTTAAAATTACCTTGTAAATCTTCAGCTAATTTTGGTTGATAATCAACCAACTTTTTAATATTCAAAAGACCAATAATATCGACATATCTTAAAACATCGGAATTTCTATTCGAGGTAGCCAGCATAAAATACTCAAGTAATAACTTATTTGCCTTCTCAACAGAATTTAACTTTTTGAATGATAATTTAATTAACCAGGCATAAATTCTTGCATCGGGGTTAAAATTTTTGTTTAGTGAACAAACATATTTAAGCCAACGACGAATTTCAATCATTGAACTGGATTCTTCATTACCCCAAGTTTTTAGGAATTCACAGATTGCATCTAAAAAGTATGTAGTTGAACCGTATCTATTTGATGCAATATTTTGTAACATTAAATCAGCTCTTTCATAATCACCACTGTCTAAGCAAGCTTCATACAATGACCAAGTTTGCAAAATTTCATCATCAAACCTAGTTGAAATTTTATCATATGCAGTAGATGCAAAAAACATGTCACTATTTTTACCTGGATTATAATCAGATTTTGAAACTATTTTGGTATAAATGTCATCTAAAGATTTTGGTTTAGTTATGTGGGTTTTGGATTCAATAGCCAGTAACCTTATGCCGATATTTCTGTTTTTGCAAGGCAAACGAGAAGGATGCTTGAAACAAAAACGCATGGCGTTGGAGCTCAATAACACACTCATGATAAAGATGCTTCAAAGATGATTTGTATTGACAAGTATGTGCTGTGTTATGCTTATCTATAAAGACAGAACTTTAGGTGTGCTTATCCTGAGCTATTTTGCAAACTGAAAAATTTTTGAAATGAAAAATAAAATTGCACATCAAAACAAAAATATTAGTTTCGATTTAATTATTTTAATCACACGAAGTTGAGAAATCAAAAATCAAAAATCAAAACGAGCCAAAGAAACAAAAAGAAAAACGAAGAAAAGAAAAGTGCACTGCCTCATTATTTATGCCAGTGGATATTAACAATAAGGATGTCTATGTGTACAAACGATTGTTTGCTTTACTTATTGCTGATGGAAAATCTTAAAATGAAGTTTAAGGGTCGTTAATTATTTCACTTTAATTTTTATCAAAAAGATTCCACAGTTTAATAGTAAATACTAAATAGTATGGATTTTAGGGATTGGCTGTTTAATTAAATAGATATTACATAGCAGAATTTTTCTATGAAGATTAAGGATTTATCTAGCAAAAAAATTGCACCAGCTGAAATCAGAGATGGTCGTCATCAATAGTAAGCAAATTCATTGGTTCGTGGCCCTTTGTTGGATCACGGTATTTTTCGGTTTGATAAAGGACCATACGTGAGAGCATACCAGCAAAAATAAAGCAACTGTCCTCTTTTTCATCTTGTGTTTCTTCTGTTAAGAAAGACATCAATTGCCAACAATGACATTTATTTGCGCCTTTGACTATTTTAACTCTTTTTGTTTCAAAGGCAATTGATGACAGTTGTTGAATTGCGTCACTCTGTAATTCTTTATCTCCATAGGTAATTACCATACCACCCTGTGGAACCATTTTTGCCCACAATTCAACACTGTCCCAGCTAAGAGGATTATATTTATCAGCTGTTTTATCGTTACAATAAAAGGATGAAAAATCATCAATATTACTGACGGTTAAATAGTCATGACAATTATCCATCGGGGAGGTATTAAAATTGACAATTGGAGAAATTAAAACGCATGCAAATGGATCAATATTTAATTTCTGATCAATGGCATTAATATCATCATTCAAGAAAATATTACCTTTTGCAGATAAAAAGTTTAATATAAGTGTTGCGCCAATTGAATCACCCATTAAAACAATTTTTGAATCTCTATGCTTTTTAGTTATTGTAACAATTGTTTTGATTAAAACCTTTAAATTAGATTCCATTGATGATTCTTTGCAAATCTCAGGAAATTTCATAATAAAAATCGCAGGACTGTCAAAACCTTGTAAAAGTAATAGACTATGTAGTGTCATTAGATATTCAACATAAAAAAATGGCTCTGATCCAAATAATGGTATATTTGGAACATAGATAATAATTAAATCATGTTCCCTTAATCTAGTTGAAACTGTTATCATAACTCCATCGGGATCCTTAATTTCTTCAAAACTACTTAATTCAATTACATTATAAGCCTGAACAAATGATCTGATTCTGAAAAACGTTTTCCACGTAATATTAGAAACCAATGAATATGATGGGTTTGATTTTCCGAAATTACTTAAATCTTTGAGATAGTAGGTGACAACCCGTGTAATAATATGTTGATAAAACGGACTATTTTTTGCAATATCATTCTTGACATTTAGTGGTTCAATATAACACATGAAAAACGTATCAATTAATAACTTAACAGCTGTTCAAAATGTTAGTATACTATTTTTGGATGTTAGTTATAATCTAGGGGTATTTATTATACCTTTAGAAATAGATGACATGAGATAAAAAAGGGATTCGCCTGGCGAATAGTTTGAAAATAAATATATCACTGCTAAACAGCAAAGAAATACAAAATCAACTAATCTATACTCTCTCATTGGGTGTCTTTTGATAAGTATATTTATAGTAGTAAATCAACAAATTAGGTGAACAAGATTATAAAATGCTCAGCTCTGTTTATGAATTTTGTTGAAATCTCAAACAGGGAATTTTCCTTTTCGATTTTTTAATGTGCCTCTATAAAAAGTCTGAACTTTAAATTGCTCTATAATTTATAACGTGGTCGGTTTTATATAAAATATTATAAATAGTATTTATATACTATACAATATAAGATGGGAATGCCCCTATTTATACTTGTAGAGGGGAGTAGGAGCATTTACTTTATTACCATGTTTCATAGCTTGTTTCATATCTTGCTTTATGTTTCTGATTCTCTAAAGTTTTAATTTCTTTTAGGAGCGATTTTTTGCAGCCTCGAAATGTATATATTGTCCAACGATTAGGTTAAGTGTTAAGTGTAATCAGTTTTCTAAATTTTTTTTCAATTTTCTATTAAAGTATTTGCATGCAGCTAAGTATATAATCAAGAACTTATACATAAAGGATAGATATTTATAAAGTTGGAATGACCGATTCCATTGCAGATATGAAAATATCAACGTGCTTGTTTTCAAAGATTAATCCTGGTCTTAATCTAACACCGACTTCTGCGCAACCACCAACATTAACACCAGCTAATTTCATCTTACTTAAGAATTCAGCTCTTTTTGCACCAGATGGCAGATCGAAAGCAAGAAAACAGGCCTTACCCTTACCTCTTAGGTTTGAAATTAATTGTGGGTATTTGGATTGTAAAGCTTCCAATTTAGAATAAAAGTAAAGACCAGTTTCCCTTAATGGTTCTAATAAGTTGTTATCCTTAATTTCATCACAAATTGCAGCAGCAATAATAATACCTTTTGGATCACCACACCAAGTGTTAAATTGTCTATATGGTTGGTTTGGAATGAATTCTGGATCATGGAACCAATAACCAGCAGATTGCATCTTCTTTGAGAAAGTGACAAGATCAGGTGGTGGGGTAATATTATATCTTTCATGATCCCACATAATACCAGTACCACCACAACCAGCTTGAACTTCATCAATGATCAATTTAGCACCATGTTTTAGCGTAATATCTCTTAAGCCTTGGAAAAAGGTTGCAGAGGCATGGTTATCACCACCTTCGGATTGAATTGGTTCAACAATAACACCAGCAATTGGGCATTTCCAGTTTTGGAATCTTTCTTCAACGATTGCTAAACATCTAGCATCTTCTGCCTTGTTTGCTTCTGCATTCGCTTCTAATGGGTATTTGTAGGCTGGGAATTCAGCAGTTGGCCATTGGAAAGATGGCATATCCATCTTATGAACTGGCTTTGATCTAGTAACTGAACCAGAAGCAAATAATCTACCATGGAAAGCTCTTTTGAATGATAAGATTGCAATTTCTGGGTTACCTGGAGCTTGATTTTCCATACATGTTTGTTCTTCTTCTGTAGTAAATGGCTTTTCGAAACCTCTCTTCTTTGATTGATAGTTAAAAAAAACAGCCTTGAAAGCTAATTCATTAGCATCCGCACCTGATAAACCATTCCAAACATGAGTTTGGCCCTTTGGAGCATGCTTTAATAAATCTTTTTGAATTTGTTCGAAATCAGCACCTGGGAAATTACCTAATGCTGGTCTATCAACAATAGCTCTAATCATCTTTGGAGATGAAGCAGCTTTAATTAAATTTGGATTGTTATAACCTAATGGAATTGAAGCAACTTGACAGTAAGCATCTAAAAGAACATTACCATCAACATCAACAATATAGTTACCTGTAGATTTTTCGTAATCAGCAACAAAATAAGTACATCTGTTATCGAAAACTTGGCCTAAAGTTTCAATAGCTTGCTTACCTTTTGGACCTGGAATAGATTCGGTAACAACTGATGGAGCAGCTGGTTCTTTTGGGAAACAGTTAGATGTATAAGACATTTTGGATACAAAAAGAAGAAAGAAAAAAAGAAGTAGCTAGGAGTAATGCATTGGGGAGACACCTCCTTTTTATTATAATCAGAAATATATGGTAGCCTTTTCATATTGATGCCGCCAAAGCAATTGATAATCTTCACTTGCCTTCCCTGAACAAAAGAAAGAACAAAATCATGCTCTCACCCGCTAGCAGTTTCCTAATGCGGAAGATTGTAACAGTTGCCGCTAAGCGCACGCCGTTGCCGCTAAAAAAGCACTGAGCGGACATCCAGTTTTACTTAATCATCTTAATCATCTAAATATATGTCAACTCGTTATCTTCATAAATATTTACACGCTGATTGGTATTACACAAACTGTTATTTAATCAGTAATGTTTTCTTTAATTACTGTTATTATTTATTTTTATTATTGATACCACTATTATTATTGTGGTTATTTTCTTTTTACTATTACTACTTTTTTATATTAGTATAAAATTAACCGAGCTTTATGGACAAATTTCATATTCTTTCCAATTATTGTTGTTAGTTTTTCTGTATAAATATCTTCTATCATATCCACTGCCTCCCAAAATAACTTCATCAACTAAATCGACGAACATACAAACGACCACAAAATTTTCATATCCTGTAGACGAATTTGATCCATCAACACCCCTATTGATTGCATCTAATAATTTCCTGTTTTCTTCTGTTAGTGGTGAACCTGGAATTGGTTTTCTAAATGATTTCTTCATGCTTCTTGATAGTTCATTCCAGACACGTAATCTTTCATTTTCCCATTCTTCCTTTGTCGGAGTTATACTTGGTGGTTCATTGCTATTATTGGTGTTGGTATGAACTCTCCCTAAATCTGATAATGAAACTGATGATCCTTCAAACGTTTTCAAGTATTGTGGGGAAAACAATTTATAACGTAATGGTTGCAATATTTTATTCTTCTTTTCTGCATTATTATTCTTTGTTGTTTGTGATAAATATTGACTAATTAATGATTGTGTTTCATCATCAACTGATGAAGACTCGGAATCACTTACATTTTCTTCAAACGACTCATCATTATGATTATTTATACTTTCCACATGATCTTTCATCTCATATGATATTTCAGGTATTAAATCATCACTAATCATTCTAACACTACCTTTGAATCTGAATTGTTTTTTGAGTTTTGGAAAATAAAAACATGCATCAAATTTTGGATTTTTCAATAATGCATTATATTTACTTGATCTTTTATCGGTTGTAAAAACTAAAACATTAGTTTTTTCTTGATTAAATAAAAAACCTCTTAAAACACAAGTTCTGGTTGATGGATAGTCACTTAAATCAACATTTGAGAAATTAAATAATGTAAATGGGAAAGTTCCTGTTTCTAATTCTGTTTGTAATGCAGATTGGAAGGACGGACTCCATATTGCAAGTGTTTGTAACATTTTAGGATTTAAAATGTTTTTGTTGCAGCTGTGTGGCAAATTGCGATATATGATACGATATGGCACCTTGTGATGCAAAAAAAACAGATTGTTGACAATCGGAAGAAACAAGATGTTCACAAACTAACAGAGACTGTATAGCCCGTACCTATATGTTCTATATCCCGTCAACTGGCCTCCAGAACTCTGCGGACAGTGGCAATCTAAGGAGAAAAATTCATATTTCAATCTCTCTGCAGTCATATTGTGAATATGAAAAAATTCAAATTTTGAAAATGTGCGGCTGCATTGGCTGATTGATCATGGAGGAAGCTTGGAAGAGAAAATATGGCAATAGGCAGTACGCTTTTTTCATCTAGTGGTCGACGCGTCGCTGACGAACTCCTCATGACATGAATTTGCTGATTACTGGATCTGGCTGGTAAACTACCAGATGATACAACTTCGAACATTTCTATACAATTACTTGGCTCCAGGCTAGCCAAACATGTTCAAAGTTCAAGATTTAAATCCAATCTTGAAAACACCATCTAATTTGGTGCCTGGTCTTAACCATCCAGGTGCATCTATCAACAACTCCAACATAAATAACAATATCAATCCAAATGGTAATAACTATATAGGAAGCACTTCAAATAATATACCCACAAATCATTTTCAATCACATGCAAATACTAGTAATCCTCTTACTCCATCATTTTTGAATAGTCATCAATTCAATTATAAACACACAAATCACCTTCCTGACGAAAAATCTTTAACATATACAAATTACTATAAGTTTTGTTGTTTGAAGAATGTTAATTGTTATTTCTATCAATATACTAATAATAATCAAAATCAAAATCAAACAAGCATAAATACAATCAGTTCAAACTATGAAGTTCTACAATATGAACAATTGATTAAGAATAAGCTAAAAAATGATTATCAAATTGTTGATATAATTACATGGATTGCAAAAAAAGAGTTGTGTATTTTTCAATTACAAATAGATGATCCAAATGAGAACTATGATTCAAATATTGGTTTTAGTCAGCTAAAGGATGCAATGAGTAATATTATAAGTGAAAATGGTTTATCGTTAAATTTGATTTCTGCATCTACATTTGATGCAAATAAAATTTTCAAAAATTCATCGTCTTCTTCATCACAATCCACATCATCTGATAACCAACAAAATTACCAACTTCAAAATAAATCAATTAATGTCATATATTTAAGTTTTTTACGAGCTGTTCATAGACTCATATTACAAAAAATGACAAATTCTCATTCGTTATTTGAAACGTCAAATCAATCATTATCAATTGATATATTCCCTTACAGTGGGCAACTTATAGCATCATCAATGATTCAAAGATCAATTATAACAACAACGCAGACTAGTACGGAATTTTCAACTACTTCTAAGAAGACTAAAGTTTTAAAAAAATTGGTTCCATATTCTATTTTAAAGATAAATCCATCATTGAACCAAAAGAATGAATTGATTGTAAATATGACAAGTTTAAAAAAAATGTTTTATAAGTTGACTGATTTTATAACGATTTCATGTAATAACTCAATTGAAATTTTAAATGAAAAATCAAACTTTGCACTCTATATTGCACCATCAGGGCTAAGATGTTTAATTGCGGGTGATTCATTCGTTGATTCAATAACTGATGAACCGCCTGAAAACTATGAAAAACTATTTAATATTCTAAAGAAATTTAATAATATTGATTTAAATTCAAATCCTTCTTTAATCAATGATAAAAGGTTATGGGTTAAAATTCATCCATGTGGTTTTAATTCTTCAACTACTGGACCTTTGATTTCAAACTATTTAGATAAAAGTCTATCAACTGGTAAAAAATTCATATATTGGCCAGCGGAATTATGTTTTATTCAATTTCCTTCAGATTCCAAACCTGGTAGCTTACAAGTAGATGATGATGAGTCACTAAATTCTTTTCAAATAAATGATCCATTTAATTTGGTTGACGAATTTGTTACCATAATCGATGATATAAATAAATCCAAACCTAAAGAGGAAGATGTTAGTAATCAAAATATTAATGGTACCAATACGAATATTAATCAACTTGATCCTGATTTCAATCAGAACAATAGTATTAAACCTCAAAATAATATAATTATTGGAGGGAATCAAAGATCTGAGTTTAAATTTCCTGAAAGTTTTGAGTTTAATCCAGATATTGAAACGATTGACCAACAGTTAAAGCAACCACTAAAGGATTTAAATGATGATTCAGGTATGCCTGGCTTTAACGATATTGTCAAATCAAATAATGATTTTGATAATTTATTCGATGAAAAAAATGTGCTTCCCTTGCCGAATATGGAAAAATCACACAGTGTTGTTGATGTTGATTTCCAGCAGCAACTGGATAAAGTGTTTCAACATGATTCTAAAGCTTTGGAGATTATTGGCAAAGATGAGAATAATAACAACAGTGAAAACAATACCGATAGTGCATTTTTATCGGATAAGAAAAAGGACTTAAATTTTGAAGAAGATTGGGATGATTTGTTTGGTGATTCTGATGAAAACACAAGTGGGATTGAGGATGGAAACGGAAATGATGATGTTAACATTATTACCGATGATAAACAAGTTGATTATACTGGGTATGACTACGACAAGGATATGGATGACGCTGTAGATTCGGCCATAAATGATTTAGAAAATGAGAGTAAAGGTAAACAAGTTGATATTGCAATTGTAAATGATATACCTGAAACAAATAATGAGACTCAATTTGAGGATGGTAGTAGGAAAGAAATTTCAAAGTCACCAATGTCTTCGTTATCAAATTCGAATATGGCACGTGAACCAATTAGCACATCACCATTTTACCAGGATCCAGGGGCTCCGTCGCCAATATCATTCCAAATTTTTGCGCCAGACGCAAGTAATGAAGATTATTTTTCGCCTACAACGACTGATGATACTAAATTGAGCTCAAAGTGTTTTCCTCATTTAACACCAAAAGACCAGAAAAAATCCATTTTTTCACCATTAAGTTTTAATCCTTTAATTGAGAAAGATATTGATAGTAAATATAGTAATGGAGGTAAATTTTTTGTTAAAAATTTCGGTCAAATTGATCCACTTGAAAAAGCAAATGAAGATTCACTAAGTAGCTCAAATAGATTAACAACTCCAAATTTACGTCATACTCCAACATCAACTGCAGATTCCAAATTTAACAACAGATTAAGTATAACTACTCCATATTTTCTTATGCGTGGGTCGGGAAAGAATTCTGAGATTGATTATGAATTTCCAAAAGGTTTGGTATCCGATAGTGATGATGATGATGATGGTGATGATGGCGATGCTGATAATAATAATAGTAATATTACTGGTGCGAATAAATCCGTTGCTGATAATATTGGTCAAGTAAACTATAACACTTACAATAATGGGATTGATGGTTACACGGGATCAAAAGATTACAATACAGAAACTAATTTACTCTATGATTTAATTGATTCGACTAATAATGATAATGGTGCTTTGGGTTTTGGAATGAATGAAATTGGTGAAGATGATGATGACGATGATGACGATGATGACAATGAAGAGGACCTAAAGGAATTTGGTCATATTACCAATCCAAATAGAAACGCAGATGATTCAATTATCAATAATTCTGCAAATAGAACCGGTTTGGGTATTATCATTCCCTCAACTGGTGACGGCAATCCTTCTAAAAGAAGAAAATTAGAAACCATTTTTGATAATATTATTGATGATGATGAGTTCGATCTTGATTTTGAAGATGATTATAAAGATGATCCGATTACTTCTAACGAAACTGATGACGTCGTGACTAATAATAACAATGAAAATAAAACAGAAAACTCAGAAGTTCCGTTGATCAATTATAATGAAAATTATATTTCAAACTCAACAGATCAAGCAACTTCAACAACATTAGATAGTATTGATATTCCAAATTCGTGGTTTTATGTTTTAAGATTGGTTGCACCAATTCAAATCCCGTTTAACTTTCTAAACCATGTGAATCTGACGATTGAAAAATCAAAGATTGTATCATTATTACCAATTTTACAAGAATATGTTTTGTATTCTCAAAAATATATGAATAACCAAGTACTTAATTTGCTAGTTGAAAATAGAGAATGTCCTTCGGTTTTGGACAACGATGTTGAATATTTGTTTTATAAAATTTTTCCGGGTATTAATAAACTAACTTGTTTTGAATTACTAGATTCGGATACAGAATCCAAGGAGAATAAACCATATGAATGTTTTTTTGGTTTAAAGTCACCAAATCAAGTTAATAGTTCTAATACGCAAGTCAAAACAGATAATGAGTTAAAATTATACGATGAAAATAATTATTCATTGTATTCACCAACTTTAAATCTTCCACAATCAGAGATCAATCAGAATCAAGTATACCCTGATTTCGCTGACGAATTTGGTAAATTAGATTTGCGTAGGTCACCAGATAATGTGTTTCGGATTGGATCAACAAGCTTAAATTTGAAAAGGCTGGATCAAGATATAATCATTAATAAATTAGGTTTAAATTATTGGAAAATGTTAAGTTTAGAACCTCATACTAGAAAAAATTTTAAAATTCTATTTATTATTCCAAAGGCAAATGAAACTTTCAGGGGCAAAGCAACAGATTTTTTAAGCTCAATTATCGAATGCTATAAAGTTTGTAAATTGGGTAGTATTGAAACTATTACAGAATCCGGTACAATTGAAATTGAATGTGAATCTGGAACAAAAGATGAATATTGGAAGAATGCCTTAAATACTCTATTATCGTCCGCTGAAGAGTTACAAAACAATTTTTCGATTGAAAATCCTGATAAACTTTTATTAATGTTTGTTGACCCATTCCAAGACTTAAATTCTTTGGTTAAAATGGCAAGTGTTACTCAAACGTTCGAATCATTTTTTCTTGAAAAGAATATTGCTGACATTGAAACTGGTAAGAGAAAGAAAAAGAGAAAGAATAAAACTTTTGCTAGATTACCAATTAACTTATTTTATAAAGCATTTTCAATCGATTCATTTTTTATGAATGATGAGAAGCAATTTGTTGTTTTTACTAACGAACAGTATGTGGAACTTTCAATTGAACTTTTTAATAATTGCCCACAGAATGATGGTAAGCAAACATTGAAAGATAGAAGTAATATTTTTTTAATTGAAAAAGAAATTCAAGAACAGATTAACTTTGTTTTAAGTAGAAAGCCAGTTATGAAATCATTAGTCGATGATGAAACATTTTTGCACTTATGTTATGAAAGATCAGTTGATAGAAAATGGTGTGTAGCAAGTTGGGTTGACCAAAGTGGTAGATATAATTATACAAAATCGTGGTGTATCGACGAAAGTCTTGAAGGAAGTCAAAATTTTGAGCAAATTGCCAATAGTATAATGTCAACTATATTAGATTATATTTCAATACTGAAAGGTAAAACTTATGTTGTTTTAAGTAGATTAAATAATATCATTCCTGATGATGAACTTGCCGAGTGGAAAAGGTTATCAGTAAAAAACAACAGTGTTCACCTAATTGTCATGACAGCTGAATTAGAATCATCCACATTAATCTTATCAAATAATCCTGGGCCGCATATTGTTTCCAAACGTAAAGATGATGTTTCAAAGGACTTAAATTATACAGTTGCGTCAACAAACTCTCAGTCCCAAACTCCCGCCAATGTTTCAACTAATTTTGCAACATCCCAACCACATTTAGCAGGTAGTGCAAAATTTGAAAGTCCTGATGTTTTGATGTTCACACCTTCATATGATGCAGTTTTATCACCAATGGATTTTAGCACACAAATGCCTGTTCCCGTTCAAACATTACAATCACTACCTGAACAGATGGCAACACAGGAACCCCTTTCTTACAATCCAGTTTTAGTCGATATTTCTGATGAATGTTATGGTTTAATATTAGAAGTTTCACAGCCGCTTTCAAACCAACCTCGTGTTCCGCTGAAAACGGGATTTTTAGTTAATACAGGTGAAGGTGTAATCAAGAATAGAGTTTTAGAAATTAACTTGTTAAGTTGTCAAACTGGTATCAGTACTACGAAATTTCTTAAAAAGATATTGGTTCAATACAGAAATTTAAGTGCGTTTGCTAAATATGTTGGTATGAATGGGATTATAAGGAAGTGTGGTAATGTTGAATTTGACGAGTTGGCGGATGATGATGATGAGGAGGAAGATGTTGGATGGGATGAAAAGGTATCAACAAGCGGGCTGAATGTTAACACCGTTGTTAGTGGGCCAACTTATGTTGGTGGAAGATTTGAAAGGAAAAGGGAAAAGCACCATATGCAACAACAATTCACACAATTTCATAGAATGCAGCAAAGACAAAAAAAACAGAGAATTAGGGAAAGAGAAAGAGATCTGTTAGAAAATCATACGGAATATAACATGGTTCCTGTACACATGTTATCTGTAAGAAAAATGTTAGACTTTTTGTCTAATATAAAAGTTGAATGAGCTCATACATGTGAATTATAGATTTTTATAGAAGTTTTTAAATTTTAATTTATGATGGTGCTTCTGTAATAATAGAAACTTCAAAATGATATTTGTTTGGGAAGCATTTCCGATACGCGATGAATTAATTGCCAAATTTTATGCGACTTACAAAACTTTTCATTTTTTTTGAGATGTTCTGAAAAGAACTTTTTAAGTAAAGTTTTTCTCCGGTAATTAATTTCAATTAATGTCTAATAAATATTCAATTATTCTTATTGAAGAAAAAAAAATGATTTTTGAGCCAACTTATTAGATTCTTGTCATTCTTAACTAAAGTTAAACATTTTGATTAACCAAGCTCTATGCTTCATAAATAGGTCAAAGTAAGCAATACTTAAGCATATTTGTAATAGTAGTTTAAGAAAATTGAAAATGTCCAGATATCTTTAACAACATTATAAAAATTTATAGAATGCATTGATTTCTGATAATCTTTCCTAATGAGACAACGTCATTATCCACAGCAAAAACAATTTCATTGAGGGAATTCCAATTCTCTTCTGAAAATGGTGATAGTTTATGGAGTACCAACAATTGGTATTTAGCAAGGATAAAACATTTTTCTACCATGTCATCATGGATTCCCTTCGAAATATTATTATCGGCATTAAAATCAGACATAGAAAATTTAGAATTTCTAATTGATAACGTAAATATTTGTTTTAATTGGGTGATATACTCCGAGTAGTTTCCGTGTGAATTATCTAGTGTTATCGTCCAACTTCTGGAAATCAACCGCATAATTTCACATGAGATTATAAAAAAGAAGTCATTGTGTATCGAATCCTTATAACAATCTGGATCCGAAAAAAATGCTAGTAGTTCTCTCGGTTTCATCTTTAACAGCTCTTTTGCAATGTGATCAGTAAACTTAGACTTGACAGATTCATCAATTGGTAATTTTATTATATAACTCCAAAAAACACGCAAAAACTTTGATCTCAATGGAATGGAATCTAAGCAAATTCCAGTGCCTTTATATTTATATTCGTTCAATGATGAATTACATGAAAAAAAATATTTTTGACTTAAAGATAAATCAGTTGGAATAATAGAAGGTTTGTTAAATGAGGATTTTGAGTCTGTGAAAATATAGTCACTAATAGTTAATAACGAATCTAAGTATTGCGGTTGTGACATTTCATTTGGTTCAGAACATTTATAAATTTTTAGAATGTTACATGTAAATAGGCTGGAAGAAATATCATTATTTTTTTTCAGTTCTAAACTAAAAAACTTGACAAGGATGTTCAAAAATTCACGCCACCGATTCCATGTTTCAACATAGCTTTCATAAGAGTCCATCCTTTCAATATCAGTCAATTTGCTTGCAATTGTGAAAGCAAATTGAACATATGTCCAAAGGTCATTTTCAGTTTCTGATAAATGTTTAATACCGAAAAAGTTATCAGTCTGGTTAAATTTATCGGATGTAGTAGAAATTTCAAAAACTGAATCTACTTTATCTATTCTCAGTTGTTTGTCACCATTTTCTACCATAGGATCGTCTATTGAGTAATCAAGTACAGTATCATCTATTGGTAACGCGTCAAAGAAAGTATAACTTTGATTTTGATTTCTTTTTGGTCGACTATGCCTGAACACCGGAGTTAAAAAAAAAAACATCTTCTTAAGTTTCGAATATAAGTTTTCAAGTTCATTTTCAAATATTTCTTGGTTTTCTGAAGATTTAAAACTCCAACTCATTTTATCAAAAAGGTTCAACAAGCTGTGTATGTATTTAATACAAGGTGAGGATAAATCAGTAAGCCGATCTGACGTAATTTCTTCAACATGATTTAGTTGAGTACCTGTTAAAACCATTTCTAATATTTCACTCGATGGATAATCCACGTATGGAAAATGAATTAACAATGTGCTCTGTAAATATTTTAATAAATCATCAAAATTATTATACCTGTAAATCCTAGCATGTGCAGTATCTAAGTGAGTATGATAACGTGCACATTTATTCCTGATGTCAGCTGAGCTCGAATTTATTGTATTAACAGTGCTATCTCCATTGACAAAAACTGGTGATGATGGTATAACATGTGTATCAGCCGACATATGTATTAAGCGGCTTTCTCAAATTATATGTAATGCAGCATAAATAAGTTGTATGGCAAATGATAAGAAATGATTAACAACTCTAAATAGCTAAGAATCTTGGAAAAGGAATGCTGCAATTTTTTAATTTTCATGTATAAGTTAAAAACAAAAAACAAAAAACAAAAAATAGAATCTCAACAATTAAATTTTGAAATTCAAGTTCTGCTGATAAACGACCCCTACTCATGTAATTATGTTGTTTCATGATTCTTCACCAATCTGGTTGATTTGAATGAGAAGTACTGATGTATATGTTACTTCATTTTTAATTTTATTGTATTGAAAAATTAAGATTCGTGATTAGCAGTGGGGATAAAACTATGTTAACAACTGCATTCTAATGAATTTTTAAGTTTGGGTATTCATTAAAAAACTTACTTCACAGTTAAAGGGACAACAAAATTTCTATCAGATTACAAAAACGATTGTGACCGAATATTTTCAAAATTATGTTCATATATTAACGTTAACAGTTTGGATTCATAAATACCTGCTGCCCGAAGATTTTTTAGAAGGCTAGGTCGATTATTTGTTGACCAAGCATTAATAAATTTTACAGTAAGTTTAAGATTAGCTTGAATGTGGTACCATTCTATGCATACTAAAAGATAACATTTTGTTCATTTCTAATGCGTGTACATATCAATAAAGTTTTCAATGATGGTTGTTTTAAAAGTTACCTCTCAACTTCAAAGCTGGGTATCTAAGCAATTAGATGAAGTTGTTTAATTTATTTCTTTGAAATTTAATCTTTATGTAACATTATAAAGCAATCATTGGACATCTACGCTGCCGTAGCATTTAGATAGATCTTTCTTATTAAAATACAGATTAACTACAGAGACTTTAAAAGTTAAAAAATCTTACTTACTGAAAGTAGATTTACTCGTTGTTTTTCAATAAAATGATCATACAGAATAATTTATGTATTTACCTTTCATTAAAATCATTTTAATTCAAATTCACAATCAAAAAGCGTTGGAGTTTACACACTATAATAACAAGTATATTCGATTAAACAGCCTTGAAAACAAAAGTTCTAGTTGGCAAATAGCAGGAATGATATTTCTTTGTTCATTACTCTGTATTGTGAATATTGTACCTGAACATTCTGTCATTTTTTTACTCAATCGAAAAATTTGCTTGTCAATGCTGCACTTTTTCACGGTCAAAGAACACATGATAAGTTCCTCCTTTGTCGTCACAAAATTGACAAGGATGGTAAAAACAGTAGACCTACTTGTATTTCATTGAATCCTACATGATGTGAATCATGTAATCATGATAATTTTTAAATCACTTTATTCCAATTGAGGGTAAATATCTGTAGTTTATCTGTACAATATGCAATTGCCGTGCGTGTCGTATTTACGTATACCAATTGATACTTTTTGAATAGTACCTAAAAGAATTTGAGTTTATTTCGATTGACCCTGTGAATGATTCTTATAGTTTCCAAGTTGGAAAAAGTGATTGCTGATTGAATCATTTGAATATATTTTCTAAACGTGTTCTGTTCCACTTTCGGCTTTACGTGCTTTTGCATTTGATGTAATGTATTGACCTTTAAAAAGGGTCCATGATAATTAGATAATTTTGTAGCTAATGTTGAAATAAATAAATGTGGGCCGATAACAACTGGGACGGTTATCTCTTATCTCTTATCGCTTATCTCGTATCTCGTATCTCGTATCTCTTAACTCTTAGCTTTTATCTTTTGTCTCTTATTCATTTTTACAATCATTACACTTTATTTTCCTTATATAAAGAGACACAGTTGTTGTAATGTATTTACTCTGATAATAGGATCCATGATTATATTATAAGTAAGTTATAAAAAGAAACAATATAAATAAGTATATAACTATGGAAGAAAAGATATAAGGAGAAATACCTCCTTATATAGAGAAAAAGAGTGTAGTAAGAATGTAAAATAAATCATACCACGCGGGATGTCAATATAATTGGCCAATAGGATTTCTTTTCAGCAACAGTTTTCTAGTTATTTTACTATACATAGTCTAAAGCTTATTTAACCACCAAGCTATCTAATTATCATGGACACAACTTTGAGAGTCAATGCATTACAACAGCATTTTCAAATTTAACAATTACACGATGCTTATAGATTCATTGCTTCATGACTGTCCAGATACGCAGTCTTTGTTTCTCTATAGATCTATATTTTTATAACTTTCTATAGCCTTAACAGAAGATACTTTAAACTAAATACGACCTCCTTTAAAAGCTAAAGCACACTAACGCATTATTAGTGTTTCAGAATATTATTTAGTAGGTATAATTAATATTGTACAGGCATTTAGTTAGGACTTACACAATCCACAACATTTTGAAAATTGGTCGGATGGTCTAGTTGGTTATGGCATATGCTTAACACGCATAACGTCCCCAGTTCGATCCTGGGTTCGATCAATTGACATATTTTTTTAGATTTTTTTACACAAGTTATGCTGTATAGAATTGAGAATTAGCATGAAAATTGGTTTTTCATAGAAGTTTTTAACTAGTCAATCTTCTGAATCACCTAAAAATTTCCTGTTTTAATCTTTTCTTGGATCCATATTGATTAACTTTGAGTATATGTGCATTTATTAAAGATCTATAACTATTCATTATGAACATTGCACAACAGTCTTTCAATTCGTTGTTACAAGCTTACATGTCGCAACCACCACAGATGGACCAAAATATTGATAAACGTCGAATTGAGGTACTACTAAATATTAATACCGTATTATTGTATAAATGTGTTGCATTGCAACAATTTGTCTTGAATCAACAGAATAGTACATTACCTAATTATAATGAAAAAAAAGAATTATATCACAACTATTTGAAAAGAATTCATTATAATTTGACATGTCTTGCATCAATTAATGATATCTACTCGAATTCTCCTTCACCGAAGAGAAACTATACATTACCACAAATGGTTTATCCACCACCTGAATGCACAGAATTGTTAGAGCATTATAAATTACTAAATCAATTGTATCCTGAAGCCTTGCCATTTTTTCAAAGAAAGATAGCAGCAGTCAAGCAACATCAAACTATGCAAGGTAATAATAATGGAAACAATCGATCAAACATGAATCCAAACATGAATCAAGGGCTTCAGACGCAACCACAAGTACAGGCACCTTTACAGGCACAAGCGCAAGCGCAAGCTCACTCACAGGCTCAAGCACAAGCTCTAATGCAGAGATCAAATTTTCCATTACAATACCAAAATCAACACCTAGTAGCTCAACAACCCTCACAACAATCACAGAGAAATTCTTTATCAGTTGCAACCCCAAATGCAAATAATAATGACTGGAATGTATATAATCAAAAAGTTAAAAGTCAACGTCCATCAAATGTTGGCACTCCAAATTATCCGGGGTCAGCTCAATCTCAAACTATTAATATGGCTACAAATTTTAATAACAATAATAATAGTAATGCTATAAATAGCGCAAATAACTTTAATAACTTTAGTTTTCAACAACAACAACCACAATATGTTTCTTCAAACAACAATTTTGGAATGGATAATTTTAGTCAAGGTCCAGGATCTGATAGAAGATCATCAAATCATACGCAAGGCACAAACATGACACCACAAATGATACCACAGGCAATTTTACAACAGCAGAATTCTATAGCTAAGAATAACAATATGACACCTAATATTCCACAACAAAAACCTCAAGATTTTAATACAATGATAAGTCCGGAACAGATACTTGCAAGGGCTGCATCAAGTCAAACTACAATGTCGAATCAATTTCCACCTCAACAGAACCAACCCCAACCTCAACCGCAACAACAAAAACAACAGTTTTTGAATCCTAACTCTAGTCAAATGCAGAACCAGAGTCAACAATTTGTACCGCAGTTACAATTTAATGATCCAAACGCTGATCAAAATTCCAATGATTTAAGTGGTTTTGGTGGTTGGTAAAACAATTAAAATTTGTTTTGTAATGTAGGTTAATTCTTGTATTTAATCTAAAAATTTATATCATTAATTAACTAAATAAGTAAATAAGCGTACAATTTCAAATTTATCAACGATAAAGATCTCGACATGTTCTCAGATATCACGAAATTTGAGTTTCCTAAAATTATACCTTTTTCCTTTAACTAATTCATATCATATATAACAATTTGAATGATGTCACGTAAGAAAAAGGGGTTAGAAGGCACGGCATTTGAACCACCCTTTTATAGCCCAGATATAGGAGCAAATGCCTATAAGATTCCAGAAGAATATGAAACTTTGTTAATTGATGCTTATACAAAATATACTGAAATAAATCCCGATATTTTAGTAGAGGATGTACCTGTTTTATTAGAAAATGAATTAAATATACCCAAAGAAATTATACCCAAGGATGAAAATGCTTTTAAATCCTGGTTAATTAATGGAACTAGTATATTAGATTTTGAAAAGTGGTTGTACAATGGATATTTCTGGTTAATTTTGAGTGAAAATTTGGAAACCATTGATATGTTATGGAGTGATATTTGGGTAACTTTAAATAATAATGATACCTCAAACGATACCAATTTAAGGAATAATAAACTATATTTAAAAGATGTTAAAAAATTAATTGAAATTGGTAAATTAGATGCAAATGCCATTAGCATGCTACAAACTGCTGGAAATGGGAAAGTTTACGTTGATTATATAGATTTTTTCAAGCTGCTTGGGCGACTGGGAGTTTTTAAATGATTCAATAAGAGGGTATAAATTAAATACCGCTGATTTTGTAACCTATATGGATTTTTTTTAAGAATGATTATAGAAGAAAAAACACGGTTATACATTCATTGAAAATATGCGATCATAACAGACTGAAGTAAGCCTATGTTATTAATGATTGAATTATAATATATGTTTTGATCTAAAATAGTTTCTAAGATAATGAACTTGATAAACACCAACACTAATCAACATCAGCATTCCAAAGACAAAAAAGTTTCTAACTCTACAATTAGTACTTTCATTAGTATCTCTTAAACGATGTTCTCTTTTAACTAAATATTTTAATTCATTGATAACTTCATCTAACATTTCATCAACTTTTCTTAACTGAACCTCAGAAGGTTTTAATTTTTCAGCGCTTTGAATTGCATTCCAATCTCTTGCATTTGCACCAGCTTCAACTTCCAATTCAACTTCTCTGGAAAATTGACGTCCGTTTGTATTATAACCTGGTTGTAAACGGTTTGTAAAACAAATATCAAAACTTGAAGTTTCATCTGCACTGAACGCAATTTTAATATTACCTGCAATATCATCCTTACGACGATATTCATCACCATCAGCATTAGTAATACGTAAAGATAATATTTGTCCATCATTAACACGTCCATTTGTATTAACAATAACAACAACTAGTTGACCATCAGATACAAATTCACGAACACATTGTGGTTCATTATTACCTTGTTGGGCAGGTATTTCAAAACGAAGTGCATTAACTGCGCTGAAAAACGCAAAAAGGAAACACCAAACGGCACAGATACTCCAATTCTTCATAATTGATCCAAGGATGCGTTGTAAAAGGATAATTCTGGTAAAAAAAGATACGAAACCAATGCAGATCCAAAATCAATAACATTCTTCTTCCACGTAACGTTCCCAAAGGTGAACGAAAAATCAAAATATTATGTCGTTACAGTCGCGTCTCAAATTTCAAATTTTCAGCAAAACAAAGCAAAAAAAACAACAAAAGAACAGTTGCAGTTGATCACATACCAATAACTAAAATTAACAATATTAACAAATACAAACAAAACATTAAAAAAAAAACTAACATAAGTAATGTAAAACTAACGAAGAACAAACTTCCCCCATCATTCTTCTTCCCTTTTTACGACAGATGGTGTAGGTGCATCCCAATCCCCAACACTTGGTGTTACACCCCAGTCACTGTTCCTTGAAGTTGACTCATTACCCCAAACACTACGATCACCTGAACCGTATTCAGTCTTACCACCATCTCCGCCCCAAACACTTTTATTACCTGATGTTGAAGTTGATCCCCAGCTTGGAGTTTTACTACCACTGTTTGACCAACTTGGCGTCTTATTACCACCATTTGACCAACTTGGAGTTTTATTACCAGCGTTATTCTTTGACCAATTTGGAGTTTTACCACCAGCATTATTTGAACTCCAAGATGGAGTTTTACCACCATTATTTATTGAATTACCTGACCAACTTGGTGTTTTACCACCATTATTATTAGAATCCCACCCTGGAGTTTTGCCACCACTTGACCAACTTGGTGTCTTATCACCATTTATTACACCTGAGTTCAAATTACCATGAACATTATTATTCATTGAGTTATGATGTGCTCTCTGTTGCATGTTATGGGGATTATTATATGCTCCATATTGTGGTCTACCATTACTATTTGGTCTATTAAATGATGATTGATTCCTATTACCACCATTCCTACCTCTATAATTTTCAAGGAATTGTTCATGCGGAACATAACTACCAGGTCTTAACTCAAATAAAAGATCAGATTTCAAGATTGGTATAATCTTTGCGGGATTGTGCATTTCAACTCTTGCTGAATCTCCATTTGCATCTTTGATAATACCCTTTTTACCCTTGTAAGGTCCTTTTCTAACACTAACATGTTGATTTAGTGTAATATCACGACCACCAAATCTTGCTTGATTGGCAACTAAAATAGGAGGTGGTGCCATAACTCTATTTGGATTCATTTTATTCAAATCTGGTACTTTAAATGACGAGACAATTGAACCTTTATTTGCAATTGTTTGAACAGAGTCTGAATCAGTAACAAAAATACCTGTATTTTCATAAACTGTTTTTGAATGCAAAAACAAAAATGACTTATAAACATGCATAATATTACCTTGTCTTTTTTCACCACTTGATTCTTTAACAACATCTCCAACTTTGATTTCTAAACCATTTCTATCCGTTGTTTTTTCAGTTAATCTATTGATATTAAGCGCAGAAACAACATTCTTTGGTTCTAATTGAACAACTCTACCATCAGTACATAAAATTGTAAAAATTTCTTTTTCAACTCTAATGATCATACCAATTTTATTCGAACTTAAATTAACCATTTGATGCAATTCAAATCTACCAATTTTCGATGATGTAGTAGATGAATCTACAGAGATGACTAAATAGTTTGGGAAGACTGTTATGTCCTTTTTAGTTTGATCAGAAACTAAAGTAACTTGATTGTTCTTAATATTAACAATTAAACCACTTTCATCTTTATGAACACCATGAATAACTGTAACATGATCACCAGGAATAAATACTTTCCGTAATGAAGAAGTTGGAACTTCAACAATTGTATTATTAACATCGGAATCACTTTCATTACCTTCTAATAAAACTCTTGCGATTTTTGCTTCAGCAACTGATAGAATTTTACCCTTCATTTTTGATTGTTCACCAGAAACAATTTCAACTCTATCATTAGGTTGGAATGTAACCGCTTTATCATCAGAAATCTTCAAAGTTGATGCAACAGCTTGTAAATCAATACCATTGGAATCTTTCATTGAATTGAATAATGTTAACTCTTGTAATGTTGGTTTGATATTTTGAGTCTCTAATTGATTAAATTTAATATCTTTATAAAGGAAACCATTAATGTATTCTTCATTTTTATAGATATAATAATTTCTATCTCTTTTAGCAGTTGTTAAATGTTCATGATCATAATTTTGTGCTTCAATATCAGAAAACAATCTTTGAGGTGGTCTGAACCTTGAGTTAAAATTAACATTCTTTTTCTTACCAGTTACGGGATCAATAATTGAATTATTTGATCTACCATAGTCTAGTCTCGGAACCAATTTAACTCTCACTTCCAAATCATTTTCAGCCAAATTATCAACAATACCTAAGTCTGCCTTATATCTACCAGTTTTAATTCTGACATAAGAACCAGGTTTTAATCTTGCTTCAGATGACTTACCAGGTCTTAATAAATCTGGATATTCTTCAATAGGGACCAAAACTTTACCAACATTTTGGTAGATACCTGGCAAACTAGCTAAAATATGATTTACGGCATCCATTCTAACAGCTTCAATATATATATAACCTTGAAAGTTATCTCTTTGGAAAACAGAATAAACTTCTTGAGTTCCCTTTAAATTTAACATTCTTGCATAAATTTGTTTAACTAATTCCTTTTCTTTACCATTTCTAACTCTAACACCCCAGATCAAAGGATCTTCAACAGAAGGTAATAATAACCTTTGTGAAATATTTTGAGTTGAACCCATATATCTTTGAGATGCAGAACGGCCATATCTTGCCTTGAATTGATCAGCTAAAGCTTGTGCATCTTGTTCATCCAGTTTTTCCCTTGATCTATCCAACTTTCTATGAGATCTTGAAGCTTCATTTTCAGCAGAGTCTAAATGTTGATCATCGGCCAAAAACTCTTGACGTAATTCGTCATCTTCTTCATCATCATCTTCATCATCTTCATCATCGACTTCTGCTTCAACATCCAAGAATTGATTACCATTTCTTCTCTTCTTTCTTTTACGTGAAACTTCATCGTCATCATCATCATCATCATCTTCGTCGTCTTCATCATCTTCATCGTCTTCATCGTCTTCATTATTTTCATCTAAAATATCGTTTGCATCATCACCTTCTTCCTTTTTTAAAATATCTAAATCATCAGTTTCTTCACTTTTGACTCTATTTACAGTACTAATTGATTTTTTGTCACCATCGCTTTCATTTTTAATATCGTCATCGTCACCAGCATCATCATCATCATCATCATCAAGAATAACATTAGATTGTGATTGAGATGGTGAATCGGTATTAACATCATCGTCTAAGATTAGATCAACATCATCCTCCTTTTTAATTGTTTCAGCACCGTTATTTACAACAACAGGAGTAGTATCAGTAATAATATTTGAACCAGATTCAGGTTTGATATGATTATCGGACATTGTGAATTACCTAGATAATCTTTCTACGAGAAGAAAAGCTAGCTACAAGAAGAAATTAAGAAAACGCCCATGGTTTCCTCAAAGAAAACCCGTGAAGAAGATAAAATTACAACAAGTACAACATGTTGGTTAGTGACCAGAGCAAGAGGGAAATTGGCAAAAATTCGAGACAATCCGGGTAACTTTTCAATGCTGGCTATTAGCCATTAAATTAACTATATATATATATATACAAGAACTAAACAATTATACAGTTTGATGCTTATCTATCTAATCATTTCTTCTTCCACAAGAAGGCACCTCTGGAGAAATCGAGTGGTTTTGGTTGTTCACCCTTTCTTTTCTTGCTCTCTACAAAGAGGACATGTCTCTGCACGACTGGATCGTATCTAACTTGTGTGATTTCATGGGCGGTTCTTGGAACTAGAAGGGTTCTTCTGTAACCAGACTTAGCGGTGGACACGAGCTGGACGATGGTGGTTCTTGCCTTTGCCTTGGCCATAGTGGTTGATGTGCGATGGGATGAATTAAATGATTGTATGGACCCAATGCAGCTTATTCTGCAGTGAAATCTGAAATCTGAAATCTGAACAGGAAACCGAAAATTGAAAATTCAGAAAATTCACGGAAAAAGAAAAAAGAAAAAACCAGAAAATGCGAAATTCCTTCACGGAACAGAGGACTGGTTTTAAACTAAAGTACGTAATTTCCGATTAGTAATATTGTTGCAACAGAAGGGCCACACCCCGTTAAGAGGTTATCATATTTTCACATCTGCTCTCCCCAACCATGGAAGTTTATTTTGTCAAACCTAATTTGGAAATCATCAATTGTGAGAACTGTCCAAACACAAACACCCTTGTATCTAAAAAGGCACACTATTTGTCATCATTAAAAAAATGCTCCAAATTATTGGAACTGAATGGCGGTGATTCACAAGTACCTAGTTGGTGCAATAAAAATTCAATGAAGAACGAAAACTGTACTGACTGTGATACCGAGGATGAGGATACTGACGATACACTGTCATTGGCGATCCAATCTTTCATACCAACGCCTGAAGATTACACCAAACCGATTGATAAAGAAAACACACCATCTTTAATTTGCAGATTACAGATTCCTTCTAAGATGACTCCAATGGATGGTAAATGGTTAGCATTAAAATACTTACAAATTACCACCGACATAGCATTAGTTCGATACAAGTATCTGAAATCTTACACTAAAATGAACAAAATGATTTCTAAATACTTCAGCAAGCCGGATTTATCACCATCTGAGGAGAAAAAGGGCACCAAAGTGGTAGACGTCGAAATGAAACGGTTCAAACAATTGGAAAATATCTTGAATATGCTTTTAGAGATGAAGAAACAGTTTGAAGGGACCTTTCATAACTTCAGATAGCGCTTTGGGCCAGGCTCAGGCACTGAGCCTCCGTGATCTTGTTCTGTTTTATTTTGTTTTTCCACTTGGCGCGTTTTGTCCCCCCCTTTGAGAGTTTGAGAGTTTCGAAGTTTGAGAGTTTCGAAGTTTGACAAAGAATCCCGAAGTATGGAACATTGTGTTTTATTTTCGTTGTTCTATTTTCTTTTTTTTTCTTTATCATATTTCGTTTTTGTTTACTTTATTAATTCTTTATCATCACTATATTTATATTCTATCTTTCTTTTTCTTTTTCTTTTTCTTTTACCGTATAAAATCTATATTTTCTTTTTATATCCAAACTTATACCCTTCACAATGCATTCATCGGACAAAGAAAATAGACGACCATATCAATCTTCCTTTGCCAAAAATGCAGCAAGGAAAGCCGTATCAAAGTCAGCAAACACAGATACTAATTTTGAAAAGATACCTGATCAAATTGATAAAGTTGTCGAATCTGTTGCGAATGCAACAAAACGATTGTCTCAACAAAGTGCTCAATCGTTATCAACCAAAAACAAAGTTGAAAATAGAGTTGGTCCATGGAGACTGGGTAGAACTTTGGGTAAAGGTTCAACAGGTCGTGTTAGATTAGCAAAACACACAACAACTGGCCAATTGGCTGCCATTAAAATTGTACCCAAAAATATTTTAGATTTAAGTGATGAAAAGGATGGTACTGATAATCAAAAACCTTCTTCGAAATCTACTACAAAGAAAAAAAGAAAGCAAAAAATTGACGAAAATGGATTGCCTTATGGAATTGAAAGAGAGATAATTATAATGAAACTAATATCTCATCCCAATATCATGGCTTTATATGATGTTTGGGAAAACAAGAATGAATTATATTTAGTTTTAGAATATGTTGAAGGTGGCGAACTATTTGATTTTTTAATTAACAATGGCATACTTTCCGAATATGATGCAATGAAGTATTTTAAAATGATTATAAGTGGTGTTTTTTATTGTCATAAATTTAATATTTGTCACAGAGATCTAAAACCTGAAAACATCTTGTTAGATAAGAATGGTAAAATTAAAATTGCAGATTTTGGTATGGCAGCTTTAGAAACTCAACAAAAACTACTAGAAACTTCTTGTGGCTCCCCACATTATGCATCTCCCGAAATTGTTACTGGTACAAACTATCATGGTTCTCCAAGTGACGTTTGGTCTTGTGGTGTCATTTTATACGCACTTCTGACAGGTCATTTACCATTCGATGATCCAAATATCAGACAACTGTTACTGAAAGTTCAATCTGGTAAATTCCACATGCCCTCAAACCTATCAATCGAAGCTAAAGATTTAATTTGGTCAATGCTTAGGGTCAATCCAAACGAAAGAATTAGAATTAATGATATTTTTAACCATCCATTATTATTAAAATATAATAATCAAGAAGATGTTCATAATGTCGATGAAATTGATAATAAATTGAATCATTTAGATATTTCAAAACCAATTTTTAAAATCGACGATGATATTTTGAATAATTTACAAACACTTTGGCATGGATTACCAAAGTATCAAATTATTAGGAATTTACAAAATAATGATGAAAATTCAGAGAAAATGTTTTATTATTTGTTAGAAAACTATAAATTAACCCATTTGGATGATACAATGACTCCGAAACCAAATTTGAAACATTCAATTTCAAAAACGGCCCTATATAGACAACAACAACAACAACAGGTGCAACCACAACAACAACAACAGCAACAACAGCAACAACAACAACAACAACAACAACAAAAAAAAGTATTACCAAGGTCAACAAGTACAATTATAACAACAATTGAAGATGGAGATGGTACAGTTTTGAAATCTCAAGTCCAGGAACTCAAACCTAGAAAGAAAAAATCGAAATCGTCAATAAAACGTAAAAAAATTTCAAATAAAAACATAGTTGCTTCAACTTCATTTAATAAATCAATTTCATTTAATAATTCAAATATAAGCAGGGATACATCCGCTTTGACTTTATCACTTGTTAATATGAATAGAAATTTAAGTATACGTCATGATAAAAGTTTAATTAATTTGTCAGAAAAGATAAAGAAACCATCTAATGATAACAGTTTAGTTATTGATAATTCAGACATTTCAAATTCAAGATCATTCACAGTTAATCCGAAAGATTTACCCGAGCTACCTGATTTACAAGATTATAAATATCTAGTCAAAACTATTTTTGATAATGATTTTGAAACCCCTAAAGATAATAAATCTAAACATAAATCAAGAATTGAAAATGATTTAGTTATTTTAGATATTACTAATGGTTCAACATCTCTAGATGATGATTATGTTGATATCAATTCAACTAATAATAATTCAAGTTTTGATACAAAAAACAGTTCAACTGGTTCAAATAATTTACAATTTAGCAAATTAGAATTACTGAAAAAAGAATTAAGCTCAAATCAACCAAATAATAATTCTTTCTTTAAAAATAGAAAAAACTCAAATTTAAAATCAATTAAATCAACTTCATCGAGAGAATTAAACATTTTTCTGAATGATGAATATAAAAATGTTAAACTTGATGGCTTAAATTTAAAGAACACCGTTAAAGACAGAAGTTTTGGAAGTCAAAGAAAAAGCCAAAGTCAAAATTCAAATCAAAATCAAAATCATAATCATAAACCATCAGTGACTAACTTTCATAAAATAAATAATTCAATTGATTCAAAATGTATTTCAAACGAAATTTCAGACACTTCTTACAGTTTGCATTCTGCAGTTGAAGTTAAACTAATGACGCCAACAGAAGAAGCAATACGGAATATGAATAATGGTAAAATTTTTGAAGATGCAGAAAATGAATTAGCAAATAATAAATCATTGTTATCAGATGAAGAAATAAATACCAAAAATAATGGTTTATTAATTTTCAGAAATGTTGTTCCTAATGTAAACAACTTGAATACGTCAAATAATTTAGTAAAACCTTCGAATTCAATATTTGAAGATGCAGATGAACTAAAATCTTTGAAGTTAAGTATTAATAATGTTAATAATAACGACGAAACTTTTGAAAGTGATATAACGGGGTCATTATATACGTCTTTAGAAGAACAACCTGGTAACAATTTAAAAACTACTTTAGTTTCGAGTTCTAGAAAAGGTATAAGAGAGTCAATGTCTCCAACACCTGAGTTTGAATCAACTAGTAATACTGCCTCAACTTTACCATATATTAAGTCTCCACTAAGTGAATCAAATAATTCAGGTCGTAAGCATCCTTATAGAAATGCGATTACAAAGCAAGAAAATAGTGATAAAACTGAGGAATTACCAAAAATAGCCATATCTGCATCTACTCCAAGTCATACAATAGATGATCCATCAAAACCAAAAGATACTGTAAATCTTCCTACTTCCATGTATAATCATAAAGGAAAACAAAAAGAGGGACAAAGTCAAAAATCAAATTGGTTTAAAAAAATTGCATCTGCATTCAAAACAACGAATGCTTCATTGAAATCAACAAGTAAAAAAATTTCGAGAAATTTCAATAGTAATTCAAACAATAAGGGTTTTAGATTTTCATTTAAATTAAATAAATCAAAATATTCACGTACACCAAAATCCAATATTTTCAAAACTGAGTATTTATTAGAAAGTGATAAAATGACAAGAGAACTATTTATAAACACAATAAATACAGATAAAAGAACGTCAATTTTAAAATTAGTTAATTTTGAAAAAGAAGAAATTAACGGAACAGAAACTTTATTTAATTACATCTATGAAATTAAGAATTTAAACTTTGAAGTAAATATTGAAATAACTGATAAATTAGGATCAGAATTTGGATTTGGTGGTTGCTATATAAAACTGACCAAAATGAAAGGTACAAATAAAACTTTCACCTATTGGTATTCAACATTTAAAGATTTAATTGATGAATTAGAAAGCAAATGTTTAAATGACATCGAATTTGATGACGTTGAACCATAAATAGCATCACGTTCTGGAACTTAGTAAAAACAGCATTTCTTATAGCATTTTATAACTTACAGTCATAATCACAATAGAATAAATTACACAGGTTACTGCATGCATTTAGCAGAATAACTAAATCCTGAAATGTACGATGCGGAGTAAAACAAATTTTTTCGCTCGCATATATGTACACTGTCGTATTTTTCAAACAATTTTTGGTTATTTATTTCCACAACTCATACCGCTGTTCATTACATTCTCAACTAAGTGCTTGAAAGTGCAACCACGCTTTGTTTATACAGCATCTAATTACATACTAGCTTGCTAAAAAAAACTTATGTAGGATGGCTTACCAGTTTGGTTGTTTCTATTGAGAGGCAATATATAGAACACTTTAAACAATCCAAACAGTATATATTTGTATTCTTTATATTCTCTATGGTGAAAATATTGTAGAAAATGATTCAATCTGAAAAACCTTGACAACATTTAAATTAATTATTTTATTACATACATAATACTACAAGTGAACAAAACGATTTCACAATTCACACTTTACACTTTGTGAAAGGGGCTTAATTAGCTTTTCTCTTTACCCCTTTAAAAATTGATCTGCATGTCGATATATTTCTCATCCAGCAAATCAATAGTTGATTGACTTTTCCCTTCTTCTATGAAAACAAAGAACAATCAATTAATTTGTTTATGAAATAAATTGGTACGCACAAAGAAAACAAGAAAACAAGAAAGTGGAACATAGAAAATAGAAAATAGAAAATAGCAAACAGTAAACAGCAAACAGCAAACAGCAAACAGCAAACAGCAAACAGTAAACGAGACACTGCATGGCTAAAAGCAATCGTCACCAAACCACTATATACATTTACAAACAGAGTAAATGTTGAATGACTGGTAGGAGCATTTAGAACTTTCGAAGCGGGTAAAAAGAAGGGGAATGCATAAAGTAGATATGCAGATGCAGTCTGAATGTACAAATGTTAGTGTTATTTAACGGTCCTGATTAGAGACAACATAAAATAAAAGGAATTTTAAGAGACGTAGATTTGAACTTAACCCTTTAATGCCTTTGCTTTGATTGCGCGCATGTGATGACATATTTCATAAGCAAGTATGTGAGGATCCTGATCATATGCACATATGTTTCATGTCAAACGAGGCCTTTTGTGCTTGTCTGAAATTTTCAGTTTTTTCTTTAATGCAAGTTTAGTGATTGCGCTTTGGCAATAAAAGGCCTGCAATACATTAGCTTAATGTATAAACTAAAAATAGCTCTCACTTTACACACGGGACATATTTTTTATAATGTACTTACGAAAGAAGAACTTGTAAATGACACGTAAGCAATAAACGGTTAGCAAGTTAATTAATTTGTGCACAATAATTGTGTCTCAACAAAAACGTTTCCTGTAAAAAATAAGTGAATAACGAAGTTTCAACCAGAAGTTTCAATAGTTTGTTGTACTCCCGATTAACCTTCTGAAACATAAGTTTAAAGTTTTATTTATTGCAAAACCCGTTTTTGGAAATTCACTCCTAAATAGGGCATTTAAAATTTAAAGAATATTAAATATTAAGTTTTAGATGCATTTAAACATTCGGAATCAGTATTTATCTTGCACTTTTCATCACAAATAATAATTTAAACTTCAAGAAAACTTACGTTTTGTTAGCTATGGTTGTAATTTGATGCACAAAGTGTCACAAACATCGAAACTATGCAATTAAAGTTTTTGTTTCAAAAGTTAAATGAAGATTAATGCATTGTTAAGTATTTCTGGAAAAATTTCGGATTTGCGCGTTTGGATTTATCAGCTTAACGGTTTAAGTCTTTCCATACAAAAAAAAAATACATGCACAGCTGAGGACGCACACAGTGCATTAAACAAAAGTAGCGTGATTTAAATAAAGTGCAATAACTGTGTCGCAGTCAACAACATGCAAACAGAAATTGTGAACCACAGCAACTCTTAGAGTCGAACACATAAAAATTAATTGACGCTTTGCATCTGATAATACAGTGTAGAATTAAAGTTAAAAAAACCGGGGCCAACCTCTGTAAAGCTGTCAATTGATAAAATGTTAAAATTTTCTACAACTATAAAACAGGATTCAACATACATATTACTTACAATTTATGCCAGTCGTGTATTATGAAGTGCTTCAAATGTTTCTCCAAATATCTAACCCAATGTTTCTTACAAATATGTGCGAAGCTGTATTGATATCAACTTTGTTTATTTATTTAAGAGAAAAAAGAAAGGAAAAAGTAATTCTGGCAGACTACGCAGAATTGTAACCATAAAGACCAGTAAAGAAATAAAAACAGAGGTAGAATTTTAAAAGTTGCCGCATCGACAAACAGTGTTTGTTGCATAAAGCGTTAAATGCCGAAAAACCGTTGCTTGGCGGCTCAGTTGCAGAAAGGTTTAATACAAAACATTATGAATTTGGTAATTTAATACGGTTAATTAAATAGAAGGGTTTGCAAAAGAAACATGGGAAACTTTCAATGCTTTAATGTGTTAATAAAGTTTATTTTACGCACTTTCCAGAAGTCAAACAGCAAGCAATTTAAACTTTATAAACCATTAAAAGAGCAAATAATTCAGGAACGGATTTCTAATCCCGCCAGAGCCGCAGCACGTTTCAGCATATTTCCCGACAACATAAGGCATGCGGCGCTTCCTCTGATGCCAAACCAACTGTCGTTTCTTTGTTTTTTTTTGTGTGTTTCATTACTTATTTTTTTTTAATGTTATACGCCTTGATATCCTTTCTTATACAATCAAGATTTTAAAAGTCCTGTCTGTATTATATTTATATGGGCAGACGAATTCATATCTAAATTTACTTTTTTTAGAATGAAATTGTCCAGTTTTTTTTTTCGCTTCTAGTATTACCTAAAACGGTAAAAAAAGGACGATCGTCTCATTTGAGTAAAAAAATGGAATTACTAACGGGTTTAAGAGGTCCCTCATCAACGTCTGCATCTACTCACAATAGTGATGGAACTGATATAACAATATCAAATACTTTGACACCAAGTATTCTTTAATAAAGGACAGATTTAGTAAGTACTTGATTTTTACTGAACTACGAGTATACTTCATAGAATCGAATATTCCCCTTAAAATTAAGTTATCAAATTCAATTCAAACATTGTGCTAGACTCAATAACACTTAAATTAATAAATATAGAAACAGACCCATAACTTCCATACTATTGATTAGAACTTTTTTTTGATTTACGCCACTTAGGTTTGAACTGAAGATAGAATACAGAATCAAAACAATGTTATCAATCCCAACTGTTAGGATTGTTGTTGCCGGTGATATAAATACAGGGAAATCATGTTTAGTTAATTATTATCTTAGGGCATTATATTTAACAGATTTTGATCCCGACTTGGAGGAAACTTATTGTAAACAAATTACAATTGATGATAAACGTTACAATTTAGAAATTGTCGATACTGTTGATGATGACTTTAGAAACAATGAAAAGAAAAATGATTTATATCAAAATTGTGACGTAATTATTCTAACCTATACTATTAATGCTATTGAAACATTCAATACTCTTTCTTATCGGTATACAACTTTACCGTTTCAAAAGGATGATGAAAACAGACGAATATATTATATAGGTGATAAAATTAAATTTTTTCCACCTATTATCCTAGTTGGTACAAAGTCAGATCTAGAAGCTGAAAGACAGATAGATTCACAATCTGCAAAGAATTTAGTTACAACCTTGAAACTGACTGAATATTTTGAATGTAGTTCGTTGACCAACTATAATATTGATAAGATTTTCAAGTTTGCAATCGATTTAGGATTGGATTATCAACAATCTGATAATGATTTGACTCATTTGTATTTGAGTGACGAAGAAAATCAAACAAAAAGTTTTGACAAAAATTCAGTTACTTCAATCAAATTCAAGCACAATAATTCAACGAACAATAATGATTCTAGTGAGGCTGTAAAATTAAAGGAAACAGTTGCTCACATTCAAGCAAGTGAAATTACTTCCAAAAACAACGAAAACAATAATCGAACTAAGTCTTTACAACCAATAACATCTTTACGTTCTTTGACACAAAGCAAACCAAGTCAATCTGAACAAGCTCAACCCTCAAATGAACCTATTTCCAAAACAACTCACCGTAGTTGCTGCTCAGTTATGTAAACTCTTATTTGGTTGATTGCATTTGTTTTCATTTTACTTTGTTTTTAAATGTTTGTTTTATTCGTTTCACTATGGATTTCGTTTAACATTGTCATTCTTTGATTTATTCAAAGACTTACAAGTATTTAACGCTTTTCTGTATTTTATGCTCTGCCTACTTTTATAGATTTATTCAAATTAAAAAAAAACTAAATTTTAATTATATCAGTAAACTAGCTTGCTATCTTGAACTTTGTGCATCAAAAAGTGGTTCATTTTGCTATCCATCCGATAAAAACTATCAGTTATTATATACTATCTCTTACTTTTCCAAGTTTTTACACAAGGTAAAAACATGAAATTTTCTATACAAAATGAGGGTCCTTTATATATTTTATTATTGATGAGGCTAATCGTATGTAAGGGATTGGCTACTATTTGAATTTTAGTTCATTCGATTCAGAATCGTCGTACTTTGTCAATATTTAAATAAACACAGAGAAACTTAAAGCTATATAGTCAACTAAACTTTGGGAAACAAACTTTATGATATTCGTCTAACGGTGGTATTAGTTTAAAACAAATCATCTGTTGTTGGTGTTTAACTAATTGCAGATTTGCACTTTTTTGAGAAACTAAAATTGTTTTACATGTTAGGTCTGGACAACTAGCTATAGTGGCTTAGCTTAATTCTGTGATGTCTACAAATAAAATAAATCAACAGATTTGCTTAAGCATCTTCAAAAAAGTACATAATAGCATGAAGCTTTACTGGCCCAAATACGACTTCCCCAATGCATTGCTAGGTCAAATTAAGGATCCTAACAGTAAACCAGTTGATGGTTGCAGCCAGCAAAAAAGCATTAAGACTTAGTTGCGGCTATTTTCAACTGCAAATTTATTAATCAATTTAGTAACTTGAGAAGTCGTATATGAAATTTACTATAGCATAACCACACCATTAGCCTAGCAGTAATAGTGTGTTTTATGTTTTATCGAGCTGTTCTTCCTACTTCACAAAGGCTTAACCGACTTCATATTGGCTAATATCCAGGCGCGGAGCGGCAACCAACGGTAAATATCGGTAAAACCGGCTACTCAAATCATTTATAACGTGCATTACCCGCGTATACACGATGATTACCGAACTTTCAAGTTGAGTATGATGTTTGCCGTTTTTCTATAAAAGAAAGTGGATTCCCAGTCAATTCCTTTGGTGATCTCAAGCCTCCCCTAAGTAAGTTGCTGCTTTTTAATGCTTTTTAATGCTTTTAACATTGACTGTTTCTTTTTTAATATCTCCAGCATTTCGTCAAAATTACTAATGTATGGAAATATGTGAAAGAGAAACCCTGTTTTCCCCCACTTTCTTGTTTCTCCGTTTGTCCGCTTTTTATTCCGACTTTCTTTGTCCGGTTTCCTTTTTTGGTGTAGAGTCAGCGCCAGCTATTCTGGGCGAGCAACACCTCCGGGGTAAATTTTACATGTAAATTTCCCGGTGTAAACCTATTCTACACATCTAAAAACGAGATACTACATAACAAGCTAGATATCAGTTATCACAATCAGGAAGCCAGATTGATGAAATTATTAGAAAAGAAAAAAAGATACAAATACCCCTTAATTTCCTCAGAAAAAGACCCCTGGAAAATTTCAAGATATTAAAATTTCAAACAAAAAATTACAATCCCGTTGACGGCCTGAACATGAATTTGTTGTTTTTTATTTTTTGTTTTTTTCAAAAATTTTCCAAGTTTGCAAAAATGACTAACTCCATCTTGTTGAATTATGTGGGGTTTATAAAATCAGTACCTCTCCTAAACCTATTATTCTTTGTTGTAAAATTCTTCTTTTGCTTCTTTTTTTTATATCGATCGCCGCTCATTTATTTTAATAATGTCAAGTGCAGACAGTCTAGAGAAAAGAGAGTACTCCACTGCTAAGGAAAGTGTTTCTCAAGATGAGTTTGTTTTAAAAGCAAATTCAACTTCTTGTGATAACGCATCAGACTTGGAATATCAAGAAATCCAAAAGGATTTACAACTCCCCTTATCTGAAAAACATGCTATCGTTGAAAAACTTGCTGAAGATTATGAGGTTAACCATAAAAGATTAATGTGGAAAGTTGACCTTTGGGTTGTCCCACCTTTTTGTTTATTATATTTCCTTGCTTTTCTTGATAGAGTGAATATTTCAAATGCAAAACTTTATGGTATGGAAAGGGATCTTCATTTATCAGGTAATCAATTTGCTGCTGCTCTAACTGTTTTCTTTGTACCTTATATTGTCTTTGAAGTTTTCTCAAACTACTTATTGAAAATTATTAAACCTCATTTATGGTTAGCTATGATGATCCTATTATTTGGAGTTGTTACAATTTGTATGGCTTACTCAAGAAATTATGGTGGCTTAATTGTATGTAGGTTATTTTTGGGTATTTTTGAAGCTGGTTCTTTCCCATCAATCTTTTATATTATGTCAACTTATTATTCATCTACTGAATCACAAAGAAGATTTTCTTTCTTTTTCAGTTCAACTTGTTTGGCTGGCGGTTGTGCAGGTGCATTAGCTTACAGAATACATGATTTAGATGGTGTACATGGTCTAGCTTCTTGGCAATGGATTTATATTATTGAAGGTGCATTCACTGCGGGTTTAGCATTCGTTTTATACTTTATCATCCCAGATTTCCCAGAAGAAGCAAGATTTCTAAAACAAAACGAAAAAGAATTTTTAAAGAAAAAATTAGAAGTTTATTCAGGTCATTCAGGTTATGAAATTAAACAAACCTTCAAAGATATTGGAAAAGTCTTCAAAGATCCAATTATTTATGTTGGTGCAATTTGTTATTTTTCATTTATTGTTCCCGCTTATTCATATGCTTTCTTTGCACCAACTATTATTGCTCAATTAGGTTATAAAGCAATGGAAGCTCAAAGACATTCAATTTATCCCTGGTTATCATCAATGGGATTTAACATGATTTGTGCTTTCATTTCTGATCATTTCCATATTAGATTACCATTTGCTATTTTTTCAACATTGATTTCTATTGCAGGTTTTGGTATGCTTCTTGGTTCTGAAGATCCAAATGTTAAATATGGTGCTTGTTTCTTAGTGTCTGCTGGTTTATATACCGGAATGCCAATTCTTATTTGTTGGCTATCATTAAACTTTTCAGGTCATACAAGAAAGAGTGTTGGCACTGCTTTTATTATTGGTTTCGGTAATATTGGTGGTATTGTTGCATCATTTATTTTCCCAAACAACGAACGTCCAAAATTTACTAAAGGTTTAAGTATCAATATGGCATTTATTGTTTTTGCAACCATTATGCTATTTGTTTATTTCATCCTTTTATTTTACAGAAATAATAAGAAACATAATGATGAATATAAAGAAAAATGGGAAGCTTTAGAGTCAAGGGAAAAGATTTTGAAGGGTGATTTAAACCCAGATTTCAAGTATCTTTACTGATTTCATTCGTCACAGTATTTGTACTATATATAATTTATGTTTTCTCTTGACGATTACATTTGTTTTTTTCTACTTTCTTTAATTTATAGACTTTAATGATGATTAATGTGCACTTATCTATTTAACAGGTAAAATATATTATTTAAAACATATTTCTTCTAAACAAATCTTAGACTAGAATAAACATTGTTGTGATTAGGTTCTTTCCTTGCCGTCATTTCCAGTACATGTATGATTTTGCTAAGCCATATTGACCTATATGTTGTATCTCAATTATAAATTTGTTGTAAGTTTTTTTTATTCTCTTGACGTGAGATTTATTTCAAGTAAATTCTAAATTTGAAAATCAAGATCTGAAATTCTTTTTGGCCTTAATTTGAGTTATTTACGTATTTCCTCATTAAGCAAAAATATTCGCAACCAGCCATTTCAATGAATTTTCAGGTACAGGCATTGCAAATACTTCTTTCAAGTTGTGTGTACTTTCGATTTTGTTCTACTTTTAATTTGACTTTTTTCATTAGACATAAATTAGGTGATTGCTTTAGATATCATCAACTGCATAAATTCTAAATTGACGTGAAAGCATCTCAGATCTCCATATTTATCATTATACAAGGGTTACACCTAAATATTTCAATATCAAATGTTACAACTGCCATGTAAGACTAGAGCAACCTACAGTTGGAGTGGAGATAAAAGATCCGAAAAACTGGGGTTTATGGAAGGTGATGTTATTGAAATTCTGAAAATTGTTAATAACGAAACATATTATGGTGAAGCATTGAGAACAAAAGTTAAAGGGTTTTTTCCTGCAAAATATGTTGAATGTGACTTAGTAAGTGATGAAAGATTAACATCTTTAACTCCACTTTCTGGATCAAGCTCTAAACGCACAAGTTGCAATTCTCTGGATACTTTAAAAAAACAAGATACGTTTTTGACACAAAATAGTCAACAAATGGAATCATCATTACAGACAAATAAATATAGAGAATCGGTACATTCAAACTCACAATTAAATAAAAAATTTACCTCCTCATATGTTCAACAACTTTTAGACTCATCAACTATAAGTACGGATACAAACAGTTCATCAGCTTTTGGACATTCAGATTTTAGTGCAACATCTGCAGGTTCATATATGCGCCACAAGGAAGATTATGATAACAAATTACAAAATATGATGACTCAATCTCATTCTTATAATGATCTTGCGAAAAAAGCTTTGCATGACATTATAGAGACTCAAGATAAGAAAAAGCCAAACTTATTCAGAAACTTGTTAGGTTATAAAAATAATGATGAACCAAGTTTTGATGATCGATTATACCTTTCATCAGTTGAAAAAATGAGTCAAAAGGCAAGTGTTCCAGATTTATCAAATTATGATCATCACTATAGTTCTGGTAACAGTTCAAAATATGATATTTCCTCAAAACATTCATCATCGTCATCTTTGTCGTCATATTCAGTTCCAGCAAATGACTTAGAACGTTCAAAAACGGTTTCAAGTAGTAGTAGAAAATACCGAAAATTTCGTACATCCATCGAGCAGCCTGATTTAATTTTAAGACCACATAAAGCAATTACAAATGTTAATCGTGAGGCTCAGGACCTATCAGTAAAAGCGAAGAGATACGATATTGATTCATTTGATTGTTCAAAAGTGGATCGCCATATGAGTAAAGTTGAGCATGATCCATTCGAATCACTTGGCAGATTTACAGAAAAGTATATTCTAAGAAAATTTAGCTCACAGTTAGAAATTTCAAGGGCAATTTACTACTATTTAACACGAAATTTTAAATTAATCAAAAGAAATGATGAAAAAATTGGTACAAGAAAACCTATCGAATCTGAAAAAATCCATGAAATTTTACATTCAAGAGAATGTACCCCACATCAATTAACGTGGTTATTTCATATTATGGCAGAAATTGCAAATTTAGAAACTGAAATCATTTTAGGTTACTTGAAACATCCATTTACTCTGAATGAAACAGTTGCAGACTCTAAAAAAAGATTGATCATTAATCATTCATGGTTAAGTATCAAAATTGAAGGTTATTATCGATTCATTGATGTGACATTAGGAAATCCAACAAATGAAATTGCTGAAAACTATCCAGATATTTGGGATGTTAATTCAATCAATGAATATTATTTTCTAACAAGACCATTTCACGTCCTTACAACTCACAACTCTCGTTATATTGACCATCAATATATTACACCACCAATTGATGTTGTTGCACAATTATCATTACCTCCATTATATCCACATGCAATTATATCGGGAATTTCATTACATAAATATACGTCCAGTATTTTTCATTTAAAAGATTCAGAACTATATGATTTTGAAATTGAAATTCCATCAGATTATATTGTTCAAGGGAAGTTCAAACCATTTGATGATTTTTACGAACCCATTGATTCATTTGTTCAAGTTTATCATAAAAATAATTCAAGAATAGCACATTTCCAAGGTGTGATGCCTAAAAATTGTCCTTCTGGGTTTATTTATATTACAGGTAGAAACGAGTTTTCAAAAAAATGGAATTTATTAGTTAGCATACCATGTTTTCATGTTGGTAAATGGTTACCAATTGATTGGGTAAATACAGTTTCTGGGTTGAATGGCGTTGATGTTTATATTAAAGAGCCAAAATTGCATCATTTGAAACTTGGTGAACAAAAATTTGATATTAAATTGTTTGCAAAATCAAGTTATATTAAAGAAATAAAGAAAGTTTATCAAGGTGTTATGAAAGTTGGGTTGTTTCCACCAAGTAAACAAATAATTGAACTCGACGTTTATGATAATGAATCGATTAACGTATTGAATCTTAATAAAGTTGGTGAATGGAGACTTGGCATACTTGATTTAAAGAATAAAAGATGGAAAGTCATTGCGGAATGGTATGTTTCTTAGAGTAATCGGATAGCTACATAATTAATAAACTCACGAATACATTTACCCTTATTTAACTTATTTATTCATAGCAAGCAGATAATTAAAAAAAGTTTATAAAAATCAATATACAATTGTCTTCGGCAAAATGGTTCGTAATTGGTCGTATACCTTTTAGGGCTATGAAAAACTTTAAAAACATGAAAATAGTAATATATTAATTAGTCTTGAAGACACGAGTAAAAATAAAAATGAAAAAGCAAAATGAAAAATAAATGTACAAATAAAAACAAATGCAAAAAAACTGTATAAAAAAATCAAATCGATTGAAATAATTAATTATTAATTACCATTAGACACCGAGCGTATATCTTCTAATGATTGCCCCATTGCCTCTCTAATTTCATCTTCAATTAAATGGTCATAATTAGGAGGCTGTTCAATAGTAGCCAAAGTGAATTCATCATCACCTCGTTCATCATCTGTAAATTCAGCTTGACGATTCAGTCCACTCAAAGATACATCTTCAAAGTCAGGTAATTCAAAATCTTCAACATCAGTTGTGTCTAACAAAACATCATGGTTAAATTTTGTATATAATGGAGGTGGCAGTTCCGTTCCTCTTAAAGGACCTAACCCCCATTTTTTGACATTGGCTTCAATGAAAACATAACCCATTTGTCCAAAATTAACATCAATTCTACATGGATTGGTTGTACCAACAGTTGGGAATAATTGAACACTTTTAGGCAACTTAATATGACCTCCAATTTTGCTCTCTGATAATTTCTTACCATTTCTAGTGAAAAAAACAGTTCTTGAAAATTTCCTTAATCCAATACCGACAACGTCACCTTCTTCTAGGTTTGGGAAAACATCATGGCCTAATTTTGATGGCTTCATAGGGAATGGATTATTATGTCTTCTATCTCCATTTGAGTCATATGCTATACTATGTAAATATCTACCAGGCAAAACAAATGATGGATATGGGAAAGTTGCTAAACCTATTGATACTAATATGTTATTATCAATTGAACTTTGTGGGATATCAAAAATCTTAAATTCTATATAATGTACATCCTTTGTGTTTGGTATTGGAAGATTTGATTGAATTGATAATGCATTGTTTCTATTATTAAAAGTTATTTCAGTTTTATTATCAATCTCTACTAATTGTTGATTTTCTGAGGAAGTAAGAAATTCCCATGCATGAACGCCTTTTTCTTTGATTAAATCTAATTGCCAATTCGTTAAATTCATTTTAGCAAATGCATTTAATTTAATATATTCCTTTGCTTGAAAATATATTTCTTGTTGATCTGGCGTCAGAGTTACTAATGCTTCGGAATCATTTTCTGCCTCTTCGGTTTCATCATATTGTAAATTTACATCATTTGATTCATCATCCGATTCTGTTCCAGGTGAAAAACAACATCTTTGTATTAATGACACGGTTAATAACATTATTGTTGTTATTAAAAAAGAAACAAATAATAACAAAAACGGTATTATTGCAGAATTTCCGTTGTCATCATTGAGTAATATTGTATTTGAAGTACCTTCAGCTACGTTTTTGAGGATATATGGCATGATGCGCTTGTACAGAGGGGTATCTCAAACGTAATCAAAATCAGTAACAGCTTAATGAATATTCTTAATCGTATTGCCTTAGCCTGACTTCAACAATCAACAATAGAAAATAAGCAAAAAGAAAACGAAACGAACCCATGTAAGACGAAAATGAAATGCAAAAACAAAAATGACCAGCCGTTAAATTTAGAATTTCTCACTTCACTCATCTCAAGAAGCAGTAAGTGATTAGTGGAAATATAGTGAACCAAACATGTATGGGATAGACAACTACTCCAAATCAAAGAAGTTAGGTGAAGGTACATATGCAGTGGTTTATTTGGGAGCACAACTAAGCACAAACAGAGAAGTTGCTATAAAGGAGATCAAAACTGAAGGTTTTAAAGATGGTTTGGATATGTCTGCTATTAGAGAAGTTAAATATTTACAGGAACTGAAACATCCAAATGTTATTGAATTAATTGATGTTTTCAGTGATTCAAGGCAAAATTTGAATTTAGTTTTGGAGGTTTTGCCGGGGGATTTGGAAAAAGTACTACGTGATAAAAATATTATGATTGGTGCAGTTGATGTTAAACGTTGGTTGTTAATGATTCTCCGTGGGGTTTATCATTGTCATAAAAACGGGATTTTACATCGTGATCTAAAACCAAATAATTTATTGATGGATAAAATGGGTAACTTGAAAATTGCCGATTTTGGTTTGGCAAGAAGCCTTGACCAACCGAATGAAAAATTGACCTCAAATGTTGTTACACGATGGTATAGGGCACCTGAACTTTTATTTGGAGCAAGACATTATACGGCAGCTGTTGATGTTTGGGCAATCGGTGCAATTTTTGCAGAAATGATGCTACGTACGCCATATTTACCAGGTTCAGATGATGCAAATCAATTAGTAGTTACAATTCAAGCATTAGGAACTCCAACGGAGGAAATATGGCCTGGTGTCAGTCACCTTCCACTTTACAACAATCTTACCAAATATCCAGCGCCCACCAGAGGAGAACTTCGAAGAAGATTTGGTGCAGCTAGTGAAAACGCCCTTGTGGTATTAGAAGGGATGATGATTATGAACCCCGTGTCAAGATGGTCATGTGAACAAGGTTTAATGTCGGCCTACTTCTTAGAAGAACCTATTCCATAGACTTTCCATGTGCTTAATAGTTAGAAACAATAATAAATAAAGTTTTTGATGTTGGATGTAGTTAATAGTTTATAATTCATGATTTGTATTTTATAATTTATTTTCCTTTTTGGAAAATTGAATTTCTTTCCGGAAAATAAAAATTTTCAATTTTTTTTTTAAATTTTGTACACCTTTTTTTAGTTTAATTTCTTTCTTTTGACAAGTATTTAGATACGTAACTACTACAAGCATTGCAAAAAAAAATGGAGACCAGATCATCAATATTCACATGTAACTCATGTCAGATTCAATTTCCTAAATCTGAAGATCAAAGAAACCATATGAAAGGAGAATGGCATAGATATAACTTGAAAAGAAGAGTTGCACAATTACCACCGATTTCAGAAGAATTATTTGAATCTAAAGTTAATAAGGTTGCTGAGAAGAAGAAATTAGAAGACGAAGAAAAAGGATTGGCTGATGGTGTTGAAAAAATTCAATTAAGTTCAAAACAACAACGTAAACAGCAACGTGAAGAACTACTTGAAAAGAAGAGACAACTACTAGAATTGGCAAAGAATAGATTAGTTGGTAATGGTGGTCGTATCAAAATTGGCGAAGATGGAAAAGTAATAGTTGAAAAGAAAGAGTTAACTGAGGAAGAAGTGCAATTAAAGGAAGAAGTTAAAGAAGGAGTTCGTAAAGAAGATGAAGAAAATAATATTGATCAAGAAACTCTGATTAAAGAAAAACTTGCAAACAAAGTGGATGTTCCAATTACCAAATGTATTTTCTGTAAAAAGGAAGAATTTGCAAATGTTGAAGCAACTTATGAACATTTATTTAAGAAGCATGGTCTATATCTCCCTGAGAAGAAATACCTTGTTGATAAGGAAGGTTTATTATCATACTTATATGAAAAGATTGGTTATGGTAATGTTTGTTTAGGATGTAACTTTCAGGGTAGAAATTTCCAAAGTATCATTCAACATATGCTAGGTAAGAATCACATAAAAATTCCATATGAAAATGAAGATGAAAAATTAGAAATTAGTGATTTCTATGACTTTTCTAAGACTTATGAAGTTCCAGTAGAAGAAAGTAATGGAAATGAAGAAGAATGGGAAGATGTTGGAGAAGAAGATCTAGATAATGATGATGATATTGAAGGTGAAAAATTATATGCAACAGATTATGGATTGCATTTACCAAATGGTGTTGTTCTTGGACATCGTTCCTTAGTTAAATATTATAAACAAAACTTGAAACCTGAAAAGGAGTACACTGAAGCTCAAGGTACTGTCATGGCTGCAGAAACTAGAAACTTTGTTACTACTATTGATTCAAAAGCAGCTGCAGAACAAAAACGTATATGGGGTAAAGAATCTAAACATAGAGATAGAGATGATAGACGTGCTCAAAAATTCATCAACTGGCAACCACATTATAGAGATGAATTGTTACAATAGATTGGTTTTTTTTACATCTATAGTTTTTTTAAAACTTTATACTATTCTTTACTAAGGTACTAACTATTATATAAAAACGTGTAATTTGCAAAGGAAAACGAAAAACGCGTACAAGTTGGTGTTTACTTCATACATAACATTCAAGATATTTTTATACTTCTCTTTTCTTTCTAACATTTGTCAAACTTGAAACTTCATACAATATTATACAATGTACTTTGATTTGGATGATATTCTTGCAGAATCACAAAAATTTACAGGATCTTTCCAAGTTGATGTTGAAAACGTTGGATTTCTAATGAATGCAGATCCAGGCAGTAGAATTTCAACAAAGGAAAAGATTGAACTTCCATTTTGGTTAGTTACTGCATTGACTCATATTTTTATTTCGGAAGACTCTCAAGGTAATACCAAAAGTATTTTTTCAGTTGAAAGACCTGAATATTTGAGCAAATTAGCAAGCAATTTTTATAAAGCATCACCATTAAATGCCGATTTATCAATTATAACCCATTTTTATAAAATTGTTGAAAAATGGTGTAGTTTTATTGATCAACCTGAATTGATTGACACTGTTTTTGAAATGTTAGTTGCAAGGGCAGCCAGAATTAACGATTTATCATTTAATGTTTCCGAAACTCACTCAAGAGAAAATGTTGAATTTTTACAAACTTTGGATGCATTCGAAAAGGATTTGTTCAAAATATCCGCCGAGTCTTATTCGGATACGAAAACATGGATAAAAAAGGTTACTAATTAAGGATTTGGTTTAATAAATTTTACACCAACTCAGATTTTTCAGATTTTCCAAATTTTCCAAATTTAAGATTTTTATTTTTCCAAAACCTCATAACTTCAAATATTTATTCTAACAAAATTGACTTCTCCTTTATTTCTCTTTCCATCAAAAAAAAAAACCAAATATATCATACAATATACATTATTAACACAACAATGCCAAAGATCATTGTTTTAATTTCAGGAAGTGGGTCCAATCTTCAAGCTTTAATTGATGCATCGACATGTGAACAGAAAAAATTGAATGCTACAATCACCAAAGTTATTTCATCATCATCAACAGCATATGGATTAACAAGAGCGGAAAAGGCAGATATCCCAACGAAAGTGCATACATTAAAGTCATATTATGAAGGAATTCCAAAGGAACAGAAAGGTGAACGTAAAATTGCACGTGCTAAGTTTGATTCAGATTTAGCTGAGTTAATTATGAAAGAAGATCCTGATTTGGTGGTATGTGCAGGTTGGATGTTAATTTTATCACCTTCATTTCTCAATCCATTATCAAATGCCAAGATTCCGATTATTAATTTACATCCTGCATTGCCAGGAGCGTTTGAAGGTACCCATGCAATTGAACGTTCCTGGGAAGCTGGACAAAAGGGTGACATCTCCAAAGGTGGATGTATGATACATTATGTTATCGAGGAGGTCGATCTTGGTAAACCACTTATCGTTAAGGAATTAGAAATCGTAAAGGGAGAAAGTGTTGAGGAATGGGAAGACAAAATACATAAATTGGAACATCTTGCGATTGTGGAAGGTACAGAACTTGCGCTTGAGGAAGCAGACTTACTGAAAAGGTTAAAAGACGTTGATCTTAGTGAAAAGAAGGAAGAAGAGGAAGAGAAGAAAGACAAATAGCTGTGTAAACGTCTACTAGTCAGGAAACTGAAATAATAAATACAAATATAAATATAAATATAAATACCGTACACATAGAGCAAGTTTCAGTAGATTTCTGTGCTGATTTCCACTGGCCACACACCGCGGCTGCCGCACACAAATCCATTTGCAGAGAGAAGGCCCACCGGTCAGGCCGTTTGGCCAGTGGGGAACATGAATTGCCAGCTGGAGACTTCAACACTTCCTGTTTGGGCACTGGGTGGGCTGGAAGAGGGATCTATCCTTTCTGGATGTGTCTCCATGGTGTTTTCTGAGGTTTGGTGGTCTTTTGGTGTTCTTTTGGTGTTCTATGTAAGGTCAATGTCGCTGGACGGGCCCCACCTGCCGCATCCGGCAATCTAGGCGGTCTGCCATTTCTATAATTTAAATTGATTTAAAGTAATTTATTTGGCCAGGTTGCAAATTTTTCACTTAGGAACTGCAACATTGGCAGCAATCTTGCTTTTCCTTTTCACACACACACAAAGTTAACAACAACTACCAACTAACAACTAACAATGTTCCAAGAACTTACACACCCAATGATCAAAGATGGATGGTTTGCCGAAGTTTCAGATACCATGTGGCCAGGTCAAGCTATGTCTTTAAGAGTCAAGAAGGTTTTAGCTGCTGAAAAAACCAAGTTTCAAGACTTATTGGTTTTCGAATCCACCGATTATGGAAATGTTTTAGTTTTAGACGGTGCAATTCAAGCTACTGAAAGGGATGAATTTTCATATCAAGAAATGATTGCTCATTTAGCTCTCAATTCTCATGAAAATCCAAAGAAAGTTTTAGTTATTGGTGGTGGTGATGGTGGTGTTTTAAGAGAAATCGTTAAACATGATTGTGTTGAAGAAGCAATTTTATGTGATATCGATGAAGGCGTCATTGAAAATGCTAAAAAATTCTTACCTGAAATGTCGAAATCTTTCCAACATCCAAAGGTCAAAGTTCACATTGGTGACGGTTTCAAATTCTTAGATGATTATAAGAATACTTTTGATGTTATCATTACTGATTCTTCCGATCCTGAAGGTCCTGCTGCTTCCTTATTTGAAAAACCATACTTCAAGCTATTACATGATGCTTTAACTGAAAACGGTGTTATCACAACTCAAGCTGAATCGATGTGGATTCATTTAGAAATTATTAAGAACTTGAAAAAATCTTGTAAAGAAATTTTCCCAAATGTTGAATATGCTTTCACAACAATTCCAACGTATCCAACCGGTCAAATTGGTTTCATGGTTTGTTCTAAGAACGATAAAATTGATTTAAAAACTCCTTTAAGATCAATTTCCGAAAATGAAGAAGATAAAATTTACAACTACTATTCAAAGGAAGTCCATAAAGCTTCTTTTGTTTTACCAAATTTTGCAAAGAAGGCTCTTAAATAAGTAAATATATATATATAGTATATATAATTATGCATTAAACTAAACTAAGCATCAACTTCCATTTCTTCAACTGACAACAAATTATAGACACTTTCTTTAAGAATTGCAGTCGTTCCTCTTGGAAATTTGTAATTATTTTGCTTTTGTTCTCTGACATTTGGTGTCAGATAACTTCTATATAATTGTGCATCTTTACCAAGTTCCATAACACATAAATCAACATTTGAACCCGACCCTAAATCATTCCAAATACCCGCTTGAATTGCATCACTTGCTAATTTCATTGCTTCCTCCCTGGTTAAATCTTCCCTCCAATCTTTTTCTAAAAATGCCATTGCAGCTAATGAACCACTACCCAATGACATATAAAATCCAACATCTGTTGAACCATGTGCATGAATACTAAATAATCCAATTCCTGTTGGATCAACACCTGCAACAATCAAATATGCTCCAACATGTCCTTGATATTTAAATAAATGTTGTTTCAACATTTGCATTGCACTTACAACTCTTGGTTCCCTATTTGTATTTAATGAATGTAATTCTAAATTTGATGAAATTAGTTGTGTTACCATTTCTGTATCTGCTGCGGTACCTGCACCGGCACACCAAATCTTTGGTGAAAGACGATGTAATTTCTCACAATTCTTATCTGCAACAATTGGTCCAGATGTTGCTCTTGTATCAGCTGCAATCACCACACCTCCATTAAATTTACATCCTACAATGGTGGTACCTGTAGATGTCGCCTTTGGCGCTTTATAACCCGCTTCCTGAATCAAGTATTGATTTCTTTGATAATTGTCAAACTTTAAACCAGACATTATAGTGTTTGATGTTTATGTTATGAAATAAGAGTTGTTGGTTAATCTAATCTGTATGCTGAAGAGAAAAACAGGACAAAAATATCAATTTGCCACTCACAAGAAAGAATCCAAAAATGAAATGTTGATGTTTTTGCTTTTCGTTATGCTCGCTTCTTTTGTAGCATGAATTTGGGATTTAGAATTCAAAATTTAGAATTTACGGTTTACAGTCTGTGGTTTAATGCTATTTTTCACATATTCAATATTGAATATTATACCATCTACCGCATCATGGGACTTTGCTTATCATGTTTAGGATCAAATCCATCTACACAAGAGGAAGAAAATGACTCGCTATTGTTTAATGACAAGGCGAAAGTAATCGAAGATGAGTTGTTAACAGAATTAAGAAATAAACAGTTACTTGCCATTCTAAATAGTACCAATGATCATCTCATTGATATATCAAATATGAAAATGATGTCTAATTATGGATCTACAAGCCTGATATCTAATGATAATGCAAATAATGATAACGAGGATGCAAATTCTCAATTACCTTCAGACGAAAATGATTTTTTCAAAATAGTACCAATTTCGAACTCAGTTATTCAAAGTGAAATCGATGCTCAATTTAATGATTTAAAATCGAAATTTGATGAAAGAACTATACGCAAATATCTAATGGTTAATGAACAATCTTTAGTTAATAATAATCAAAAATTCACTGTTGATTTCATATAATATTACGTCCTCTTTAATTTTAGTCATTCTTTTCTTTTTTTTTTCTTTTTTTTTATAATTTAAATATATTATATACTATACACTTACAATTAATACAAATAATACAACTTTAACGTGTAATATTTAACCAAACTTTTACGTTTTCAACAAATTCTTGATTTTTACCACGATCATGACGATCAACATTATCAATTTCAGTTTCCGAATTGAATCTTTTACCTTGTAATGGGAATGGAACCTTTAAAGTAAATTCAAAATAGTTTAATCCAAATCCCAATCTAATTCCATATTTACTTGCACAAAACAAACCATCTTCACCCGACTCTTCGTCATAAGTAATTGACATTGGTATACCATTAACTAGTTCACCATTAACTTTGAATTCTGAGGTATATTTCGAATCAATTATTTTATTCTGCAAATGAACGATACATGATATCTCATGTCCAATAACTGCTGTTCCTGGTAATTGTAAAACATATGTTGAACCTCCAACTGTACCATTTAATGCAGGTTCGTGGATTATGTTTTCATAAACTGTTGTATTGTTATTATTACTGGCTGCATTGTTGTTGTTGATATCAAAACTTCTCACATTAGCTGCAAAATTGTTTAGATTTGTCGTTGAACATATTGTGAATTTTCTAATAAAAGCGGTTATATCATCAATTTCCTCAATTTTTTGAGCCTTTTCAATATCATGTTTACGAATTACCTTTGGTATTTCAACTGGCAATGGAGCTATAACTTCATCATCATTTAAATCTTTGTTTTCAATATTAGAATCAGTATCCATGTCTTCATTAATATCCTTTTCATCATTTTGTTCACTATTTTCAGCGCTTTTATCTTTATCTTCATCCTTCACAGATTTTGGTTTTAAAGATTTTGATTTGGAAGATGGATTTATTACTGTATTCTTCTTCTTTTCAATAACTTGAGTATCAAATTTTTCTAATCTTTTTGCAAATGCTTTACTTAAACCAATTGCAGATTTATAATATTGTCCATCACCGAAAACATCTAACGCATTATCAAAAATTAAGTTAACATCATGAACAAAATGTTTGTAACCAACTGAACCATTTTTATATACACCATTGTCTAAGTTGTCTCCAACCATATTAAAACACATTGGTGTAGTTACAATTTCATAATAATCTTCAGTTGAGGAATCATCTTTATTTGGTAATTCAAGAAATACTTTTGATAAGGGAACTGAGTTTTTATGATGAGAAACTTTAAAAGAAAGTAAATGTTTATGAACTTTTATCAAGTCTTGCGTATAATCTTCATTTGTATCATCAGAGTTGGTAGTATCAATTGATGACAATAAATCATTATTTTCAGATTTTGTAATCATTGCATCATTTGATCTGATTTTTTCAGATTTTTCGACTTTCCCAGATACTGCATCTTTTTGTAACTTTGCGTAAAATGGTTTGAAATTTTCAACTCTATTTGAAACATAATTTAAAATTAAATTTGCATCATTAACAATCAAACTCGCTGGATCATTATAAGTGGATGCATTATTTGACATTGTAATCCACATTTGTTTGAATTCATCCAATGTTACGCCATTTCCATCGATCATATCCTTTATAGAAACACCTCTCTTTTTAACGACTGATGCATGCCTGATTTCGTTAATTGAAATTGGATTTTCAATTAGTTGATAATAATCAGCATATAATTTTTTAGGAGGTAATTTTAAAAATGGACCAGATATAACTTCACCTGTAGTTTCATCCTTCAAATCTGTTGCATTGTTGATAACATCTGTGTAGAAATCAGTTAACGAAGTAAAGTTATTCTCAGGTGAAACATCTTCGGTAGCTCCATCAGCATCTTCCTGCTGAATATCTTGTTGCTCCTGCACAAACGAACTTTCTGCATCATCATCAATCCGCTGTTTCTTTCTCTGTACTGTCCCCTGTGTGCCCTTTCTCTTAGATGGCATTTTTTGCTCCTTTTGATCCAAACTTAGACAAAAAAAACTCCAAAAACATGTTGTCAAAGGGTGAAATAACAACAGTTCTGATGAAATTCTCACCCGTGCACCTTTCATCCGCGCAAGTGGGGAATTCGCTTTTGCTTCTCATCATGTTTTCTTGAGCTTTCTTTATAGTAGAAGTACTTACTGTTATAACACTACTTGTGTTTTCCAAAAACTACACAACTTTTACAAAGAAATGGCCAAATACGAGCTCATTGATCAAGACCCTGTATTTTCCAAGGTTGTTAGCTACTTTCGTACCTCCGATTACCTCACCTGGTTAGGTGCTACTGTTGCAGGTCCAGTATCTCTGATTTTACTTGAAAAATTTGAACCTGCTTCAGGACGTCAGTTTAAAATGCCAAAACCAATGTTTTTACGTGCTGGTGGTTTAATCGGTTTTACTGCCGGTTTTTTCCTTGCTTATAATCAATCAACACAAAGATTATGGGGTGTGTCTGAAAATTCAAAAGAAGTTGAAAAGGATAGATACGAAATTAAATCACTATTATCAAAGGGTAAGAATCCTTATGGTTGTGATGAATCAACCGTCACTCCTTACATTCAAGATTTATCTGCAAGATATTCCAAAAATTCACAATTATTAATCAGTATTTTACCATGGTTTAATTTTGTTAATCATCCATATCACGGTGTTGATTTGAAGAAATATTATGAAGTCAGAGACGGTGAAGAAAAATGGAATTTTAACTTAGTTCCATTAGATCAAATTAAAGGTTTACCATAAATAGTTGACTTTCAATTATTTACTTATTTATTTACTTACGTAGTTATTTATTTTCTCTCTATATATCACTTTCATCTTATTCATTTCTATTATAAAGTTAACCTTTTAAGAAACAAAAACAAAAACAAAAATAACTCCATTATATGTCATTAATGATACTCTCGACTTTTCTTTTAATTGTGGAGCCTCCCGGAGGTGAGATACCACTATTATTATCATAATAAACTTCCCAAACGGTTATCCATTGTTTTCGCAAATTGTAGTTTTCCCATGTATCTTTCGTTAGTGATCTATTATTCCATTCAATGATCGCACGATTTATAATTAGATATCTATAATATTTTATGTTAAATTTGACCACTTCGTGCTCAAAACTATCCTTGTTATAAACTTCAAATCCGGTTTCTGCATTTCTTAAAACTCTCAACATACTAACTAAATCAAATTTATAATAATTCTCATTAACTTGATTAACAATTGATATCATGCTTTCGAATATTAACGAATTTTTAATTGACTCACCTGTTTTAAAGGAGTAAGTATTTGAAGTGACTATAGATTCTAAAAATTTCCAATCGTCTTCATGTATTTTTAAATTTTTGAAACTTAACAATAATTTACATGTATAAGTTAATCTTGAAAACTTATCAAATTTAAATGGATTGATAAAATATTGAAAACAAATAATATAATAAACATCAGTGTCGAAATTAATCAATTTAAAATATTTCTCAACATCGGAATCACCATTTATTATTAGATTCATAATAAGTGATTTAATCAAATCATGGTTTGCATTATCTAATTCAAGTAACTGTTTATCTTCAACAAGTAATGATTTAAACAACAATGACTTCAAATCTTTAGATTGTGAACTGAGCTCAAAATCAGGCAAATTTATCAATTTAAATGCATATTCGGGTATTTCAGTTAAAGATTTTGGACTTTGGGGTATTTTGATCTTTTCAAACTTTGAGTTGAATGGTAAAATTTTTAGTTTTCCAATTTCTAATCGATTATAGGTTTGATATGAATTGATTAATGTTAAGACTAATGGTTTGAACTTAGAATTAGTTGCAGGAGTGGGTATAATTATTGGATCAACTGATTTCAGTGTCTGCTTTATATAATCTTCAATGTTAAGTCTATTTGAAGTTGTGAATTTGGATATCAAATTTGAACTATCTTTCAATATGTGTGATGGAGAATACATTGGCTTACTTTTTTTTTAAAGTTTTTCTTGTTTTATTTATCGATTTATAAAAGCTAAACAAAGAAAGACTTAGTGTAGGGATGGGGGATATTGCTAATATACATATATACAAAAGGGAAAAAGAAAAATAAAGATGCAAAAACATTTAATTTGAATTTTCGGATTTGAAATTTTTTTTCAGTAGAATGTAAAATGGTCTATGACTAAAGGATATTCACACGAGAAAACAGCTTAATCTAACGTGCTTCAAATTGGACCATTCTCTTAGTTCTTGCCTTGTAAAGAACTCTATGACCACATTCCTTACATCTAACTGGTTCCTTTGGAGAAAGAGTGAAATTAACCGCACATTGTGCACAGACGTATTTGACACCATAGTTCTTAATGGACTGGATACCGCTGGCTGCATTACCCAAGTTGGCTGCGGATGGTGGAACAAACCCTTCTCTGGACATGATTTGGTATATGTTTTGGACTGCTATTGAAGTTTGGGATGGAGAGAATGTATAAGATCAAGCTAAGGCAAAAACAAGTCGAAACGGAATCGAAAATGCAAATTTTTTTCTCGCGAGTTGACGACATGAATCGGGAAACTGAAATTTGGAATCTGGAATTTGGAATTTCAGTGGTAGTTGGACATAGCGTTGAAGTTGGCTAAAAGCAGAACAGATCCGTGTTAAACAGCCGTTTGAAAAGGTGCTAGATAGTTAAAGACGTTGAGCTGTTTGCTGGTTTGTATTTGGCATAAAAAAATACCTTTGGACCTTGTTTTGTTGTTTCAATACTTACAATAACCAACCATTTTTCTTTTTTAGAAATTGAAAAATCTGTACAACTCATTAAATAACATTTAATTCCTATTAAAGACATAACATGCATATAATATTCAAACTGATAAAATGATAATATTACCTCGATCTACAACTTTTAAATATAAAAAACTTTTGTTGATCTCATCAAAAAGACACATCTTCTTAAGTCGATTTCAACCTCCAAAAATATCCACAAATGATAAGTCTTCAATAAACCAAGACTTGAAATCAGAGTCAGCATTAGATCAACAAAAATTACTGTCTCCATCTATATTTACAGCAACCACTCCTCATTCAAAAAATACACAAGATTCTGAACATTCTGAAAATTTGCAATTGAAACAGTTAGAAGAATCATTCCGTATAAAATTAAATGAATTAACCATTGATAAATCTTTTGATGGTAGTTCTGACTTGTATTTACTAAAAAATTCAGTATTTAACAAACCTTTCATAAACCCCATAGACTTGCATATACTGAAAAATTCTAAAATAATGACTCCAACAACAAGATTTAATACCCAAAATCATTTAACTGCAAAAATTTTAAACCTTCATGATAAGTTTCTTAAAAATAACATTTATTATGACTATAAATATCAAATTATAAATAAGTTCAATCCAATTGAAGAGTTAAAAATTTTAAATATGTTTATAAAACGTCTAACATTATCAAGTTACCAAAATTCAAATGAACTAATCAAAAGTTTTATCAAAAACAGAATTGTTTATTCAAATGATAATGAACTATTGTTTAATAACAACAAACAATTAGCTTATTTGTTAATTAACTATTTTTTGAAAACATGTACTCATAATAATTTTTTAATCGTCAAAAAAGTTGTCAAACTAATGGGTAATTGGGATTCATTTTCATTGAATATCTACTTAAAACATTCAATTCAATCACATTTCAATAGTTTTGAAAGTCTGAATATTCTTGATAACATATTATCTTCATTTTTGATAAACAATATAAATTTAAACAAAACTTCAATTTATTTGATATATTCACACATAGTAAAATTGAATGAAGTATCATTATTTAAATATAACTCTTTAATTAACATAAAATCACAATTACAAAAAAGATTATTAGATGAAAAATTGATTAATAATCATACAATCACAGCATTAATATTTGAAGACATATCTCGGTCATTTAATTTACTTCAAAACCACTGTTCACGAAAAGAATTAGCCAATAAAATACAATCAGATTTACTAAATTCAATTAGTTTATTATCTAAATTTCAGACAAACCAAAAGTTGGAAATTTCCAATAAAAATTTGACCTCAAAATCATTTAGAAAATTATTCTCAATCATAAAATATAAGGATATGAGTTCATTTAATTCTTTATTATGGATTCACTTATCTGTCAAGAATTGGAAATTTGCATGGCGTTCTATTATTGAAAATTACAATCTATTAAATGATCACAATCTATCCATCACAAATCCAATTTCAAAAGACTTCAAAACTGAATTACTAAAAAAAAATTCATCAACGAAATTCACTGATTTCGGTAGAATTTTTAACTATAATTTGATTAATTTTAAAAACTATGTTAAAACTTCTGCTAGTTATAGTTTATTAAATCACTTATCATCTATTTCAAACTGGCAGCTGTTAGTACGTTCGTTAAATGAGTTTAATTTGATAACTGATAATGTTGGTTTATCATATTCAGTTTATCAGAAATCTCTCACTCACTTGTTGGATATTAACTTATCAAAATCAAACTTAGATTCATTAACTTATTTAATATTAATCAAGTTTCTTTTACACCAATCCTTATCAACAGAAATGGGATCTGTCAAAAGAACTGATGTTTTGTTTAGAAAACTTCAATCTAAAATTGATGAAATGTGTGATACAAATTTTGAAGGATCAAATTTACAAAATTGGTTGCTGAAACGAAGTTCGGTGAGGACCGATCTTGAGAATAACAAACCCCAGGATAATAAGTTATTCGAATCTTGCTTTAACGTAAACATACACACAAAAAACATTATTACTGAAGAAGAAGAGGTAAAAAAAGAATTAACTACTTTATCAATCAACAATATCATATCACCTGACTTGTCAATTATTACGCCATTTGAAGAAATTCTTTTTGGGAGAATTAGTAATTTAAAAGTTTTAGATTCTGCTGAAAAAGTTAACTCGGAATATAAGGAGTACTCCAACTTTTGGGATTCAAAGAATATTAATTTAGAAGATGTTAAATCAAACTATCACTTGGGGTTTATTAATCAAAGTTATAAAAGTGACATGATTAAATGGGAAAATTCTGTATTAATAGAAATTGAAAGTGAGTTAGGCTCCAAATTATCGAATCTAGATACAAATAAATATTCAGACTCATATTTAAATGATTTTAAGATTAATAAATTGAATAAGTTGAATGACGTAGTTCATGAAAACTTGACGGTTTTATTAGATAGAAGTGAATGTTTTACAGTTATGTCAAGAACTTCGACAAATTCAACTTTCAAGTTTAAACCTTTGGATCCTAAAAGTTCATTGAATAATGTACTTCCAAATGATTGGTTACATATAGTTTTTCAAAAGGTATTGAATGATTGGATGGTTAATCAATTAGTTAAAAAGGATTGATGCTGCTTGTTATATTAAAACTACTTTGTTTTTTCTTTACGTATTTTAGTTACTCTTAGAATCTTTGATTTTTCTTATATCTTGCTTTATATATTATTGTACATAGACCACACTTAATGAAATTAATGATTAAAATGTTAAATCCAAAATTGTAAGAAGTTTTATCAAGCTTAATTGTTAAGTTTTAATTAAAGTATTTAAAATTGTATTTATAAAAAATGTATATGAAAAAACTATAAAAGTCACTAATGTATGATAAAAAAAAAGTAAGGTATATATATAATGTGTAATTGAAAGTAAATTTATGTAATAAATATGATAAATGTATTGATGAAAAAGGAATAGTAGTATTAAGAATTCATAGCAGAAATGCTAAAAAACATAAAATAAATTAATAATTAATATAATGTGGAAGTTAATTGGCTTTCTTTTGGGTACCAATTTGGTGATCACCATCTTTCTTTTGGAAAATGGTTGTATCCTTTTCGTGTCTTGGTTTAGGAATTAATGATTTAGGATTCAAGCACTTGGCGATTAGTCCAAATGGATTATATCCTGCAATTCTGAAGAAGTAGTAACCAGCTAACATGAAACCGACGTTAGCAAAAATGTAAATCCATGCAATACCAAAATCTCTCCAACGTTGGTTCCATCTAATACCATATTGTAAAACAACTTGTGATTGCATCGTGTATGGACAATATTGACAACTGCTGTCGGCATCTGGGTTTCTTAAGTATCCTCCGTTATCGGAAATATATTGTTCGAAATAGTTACCACAGTTTTGTCCTTCTGGTGGATCAACAATACTTAATTCACTGTATGCACAAACTAACCTTCTGTTGTGTAAAATAGGACCAACAAACGCTTGAACGAAATATGTGAACGGAGATGCAACATACATGAAAGACCAGAAACGTGGTGAGTATCTCTTTGGATTCAAAATACCACAGAATAACAACATGGCAGCAAACAAGTTGGAGTTGATCATTGAGGCCGATGGAACATCTGGTGAGAAGTATAAGATCGCTAAACCGTACGTACAATAGTACATTGGGAAAATCAAAACATTAATGAAGAAGAAGAAACCAGCTTTGTCGGCATCTCCTGAAAATCTTGGTGGGAAGTAGTAACAGACATAGATGAAAAATTGACAGATAGTGGACCAAAACACTTCAAGAATAGTGTGACATAAAAGTAAACATGACCAGTGGAACGTGTTGGATAACGCTTCTCTCACTTCAAATAATTCTCTAGTGTCAAATGCAAACACATGAGATTGGTTAATCATAGCAACAGAAATCAATAACAACATAAAAACTGATGAAAACGCACCTTGTGCACCACCAATAGAATGATCAAAACCAACATACGATAAACCGACGAAAAGGGCACATGAAACACACTCAACAAACTTAGCTCTAATATAAACTGGCGATCTCCAGAATTGCGTGTAAGTTCTTTTCAAAACAAACCAGAATTGTTTGTCATATGTTGTAGCATATTTAGCAGTCAAGTCACCCACAGATGTGTTTTCTGGTCTCTTTGGTAATTCTGCATGTAAGTAATCAATAGCCTTAGTAACATCTGCACATTCTGGAGAGGTGTTCCATAGTTCTGCCCAGTCTTGTGATGCGGATGCAGTTGCACCGGCACCAATACAATTCAAAATATATTCTGCTGGATTTTCTGCTTTACCACACTTAACACCGGAATTTCTTTCAAAGTACTTCAATAATGACGCTGAGTTTTCACCAATATCACCAAAATAAACTGTCTTACCACCCTTCTTTAATAACAATAATCTGTCAAAAACTTCAAACAATGTAGCTGAAGGTTGATGGATGGTACATAAAATAGCTTGACCCGAATCCGCAAGTGCTCTCAAAAATTGAACAATGGACCACGACGATTCCGAATCTAAACCTGAAGTTGGTTCATCCAAGAATAATAATAATGATGGTTTGGCAACTAATTCAGTGGCAATGGATAACTTCTTTCTTTGTTCGACATTCAAACCTCTACCAATCTTACCAACCATAGCTTCCGCATACTTGTCCATACCTAAACAATTGATAATCTTTTCAACATACTCATACTTTTCAGATTGTGCAACAGTCTTAGGTTGTCTTAAATCTGCTGCAAATCTTAATGATTCTCTAACCGAATATTCTGCCATATGTAAATCTTGTTGTTGCACATAACCAGTTCTTCTCTTGAATGATCCATCCAATGGTCTACCGTTAACTAACATATCACCAGTAATAGTACCAAATGAAATTCTTTGAGCTAAAACATTCAACAATGTGGTCTTACCAGCACCCGATTCACCCATTAACGCGGTCATCGTACCTGGCTTAACGTAACCTTGAATAGAACATAACAATTGTCTGGTTGCACCATCATATGGAATAATGTAATCCAAGTTCTTCCATGAGAAAATATCTGCATCCGCAATAATCTGTTCTAAATCTGCATTTGGACCGTTAAGGGCAAGCATCATTTCATCTCTGGTTGCAACCTTACCATCCCAATCTTCTGTAGTTGACGTATCTGGTAAACATCCTCTCTTGAATAAAAGTAAATCTCCTCCACCTTCAACATTCTTGATGTATTCTGACATCAGAACGTTTAATCCAATATATCCAACTGTCCAACAAAGGTTGATACCCCAGTACTTCCAAACATTGTGCCATCTGATGTCAAACGCTTGGTAAAGATAGTCATCTCCAAGAACCCAATCACGACCTGCAATGGATCCCTTGATGTCACAAATCTGGTTAGCAAGTGATGTGTTTTCATAACCTGGACCTGATGGAATCAAGTGATAACAATCCATGTGCTTTCTGTGGAATTCACTACCCATCAATGAGTAGAAACAATAGAACATAGGGTTCAAGTAATGAATCCATTTAATCCAATGATGCATTTGGTTTAATGGTAAAACAAATCCAGCATAGACACACATCATCAAAACCCATAAACCACCAAGCGCATGCGCAGTGGTACCATCCTTAGTAACAGTAGCAACACACTTGAAGGTGAATGACATACATTGTTGAATAGTAAGCAAGAACAAAACATACATGAAGAACGCACCAGCTGTATGCTTCAAGTTAGGCATCCAGTAAGTGGTCAAACATAAAATAATAACAGCAACAAACTTGGTTGGGAATTCAGTGATGATTTCTTGTAACGCCTCTGCTGATAGATGGTACATGGAATACGACTTCTGTTTCACCAAGATATTTCTAGTTGAAAAAGAGTTGGCAATTTCAGCTAACGAAGTAACAGAACAGAAAAGTAACACATAGAATAAAATACCACCACGAGAATAGGCACCATTGGTCGACTTTGGAATATGATAATACATGGAACCAACAACAAAACCTTTAACAACAAACGAAGAAACGTAAACAATAGTATAAGTGAAATTACCCTTAGTTCTTTGGAATCCTCTTAACATCAAATAGTACAATTGTGACCAGTAGGTGACCATGAATTGTGATTTTTGTCTATTACCCTTCTGTTTTCTTTGATGGTTGACGAAATCCAATCTTTGTCTGGTCTCTTCACCGTTACGAGTGGATGTGAATTCATCAAGTTCGGTTAATAAACGTGCATACTCTGGTGAGCTGATCCAGTATTGTTCAAATTCTTCAGATGACTCTGGAACCTTACCTTCATAACCTGGTTGAACTTGTCTGGATGATGGTGATGTAACGGCAGTTAAGAATTCTGGTGCTGTCATTCTACTTGGCTTCAAGTAACCCATTTTTTCAAAGTATGCAACACCCTCGTCTGCTTGACCCCAGAAAATTTGTCTACCCTTGTACAAAACACAAACCTTATCAAATAACTCATAAATGTTTTGACCAGCTTGGTAAATGGCAACAAACGCTGAACAACCCAACATATTGGTAGCAGTTCTCAAACATTGGGTGAATTCCAATGCGGTGGACGCATCTAAACCTCTGGTAGCATTATCAAAACAGTAGACCGATGCATTCAATGCTAGTGCTTCAACAATAGACACTCTCTTTCTTTCACCACCAGAAACACCTCTGACGAAATCGTTACCAACCCTGGTAGCATAAGTATGTGTTAAACCAAAAACGGTACACCATAACTGTAGTAAATAATCAAAATGTTCAAATGTGATAGTAATGTTAGTATTTTGCCCAATAATGAAATAAAATAAAATAAAATAAAATAAAAAATATTAAAATATTAAAACTTAGTACGTACCTTCAACATGTTATCAACATATTCTTCTCTGGACATATTATCAATTCTCTTTTCTGGTGTCTTACATCTCAATGCTAATTGAATGGTTTCCTTAACAGTGATGTATGGGAAATGGAAATCTAATTCCGGGTTGTAAACAACATATCCCTTATATTTTTGCATCATTTCTTCTTGATCTAATCCATCATATGAGAAACTACCTTCAACCTTGGTAAAGTTTTCAATTTCACCGGCAACGGTTTTCAATAATGACGAACAACCTGCACCTGGCTTACCTAAACATAACACCATTTCTCCAGGTTCTAAAACACCAATGAAGTTTTGAATAATTTGTCTCTGTGGACGATTATCCTTTTGGAATTTCTTCCAGAATCTCAAGTATTCTAATGACATTTCGGTAACCGATGGACCATGAGCAGCAGAGGCATCAATACCCCAACATGTAACATCTCTGAAAGCAACACCTGCATTAGCGGATTCGATACCTTGTTCAGCAGAACGATCACGTAGATATTTTAAAAGTAATTCTAAGTCGAAATTTTCCTTGTTGATAACAAAACTATCCATATCTTTCTTAGTTTTGGTAGATAAAACTCTAGCAAGGGAAGCAACTCTGTCCATACCTTCAGCAGTGGATAAAATACGTGAAATATGATGAGATAAGTTATCACCATTACCTTGATTTTCAGGATCATCTAATGGATTAAACTTTAAAACTTCTGGATCTGCTGACGAGTCGATACTGTTAGTATCACGACTGTCGTTTTCTTCATGTGGTTTCTCCATATTGAACAAAATAAACTAGTAGCTAATACAAGGCAACAAATATAAGTTTTTCAATTGGTATCAATAATAAAATGAGTTATCAAACAAATAAAGTTGTCAATGAGTAGCAGCTTGGTGGAAAAGAGAAATAAAATAAAAATACAACAAAAAAAAAACATAAAACAGTACCAGTCCAATATGCTTGGGAAAACCCCTGGCATTTAAATAGAAACCAAAAAATAGAAACCAATCATTTGTAATGTCCCAATCCAGTTGAAAACAAACACAGAAACCACTCAAAATTTACGAATAGAACGAAAAAAAACGTAATCAACATCTTCACGCGGCTTGCAATTTCCTTCAATCAACACCTCTCACACTGGGATTGATTACACCTCACTTCCGTTTACTGTCTCCCGTCCTGTTTTGCGGCTCCCCTAAACTCTCCAACAAATCTTTATCTTAGCCCCATCTGTTTTGAAATCTCAGCCGTTCCAAAAACACAGAGCAACCGACAAAATAACGCAGCCCTTCTTCGCTTTAGAACAAGTGTAGTCTAGCCGGCATGCACCACTAACAAAAACACCGGTAACGGAAACAAAAGTCGCACCCACTACCGATTTTTACAGCCCGTGCACGGGTGTTTGTTTACGTAGTAGATAGTATTTACCGAAAACCGATTTTTTCGGAGGCTACGGAGTGTGAGAAATTCACTAACATAAAAACCTCAGAAACCCGGATAAAATATATGTAAAATTTGAGACCTGGTCAATGTTTATTATCATATTACTCATTCTGGAGATATAATTATGGCTCAATAGCGAGAATAATAGGGAAAAATTCACTCGATTTTATGATTATATATGATTCCGAGTTGTTTATCAGTAATCAGTATGATACTGTGTTTGTACATAATGGCATAAACTATGGATAAACGGTATATAACGGTATAAAATAATTGACTAATTCTGACAATTTCTGAAATTTATCAGATTCATATCCGATTAACCATCAACATTCTAGCAAATTTAAATATAGCAATTATTAATAAGCTTTTACAGAAATTACTTAAACTAGGTATTTGATGAAATATCTTTTCAACTAATTACATCATCTAACCGTTTCAGGTATTTTTTATTTAAATCGACTGTAATGGATGAACTATCCGCAATTAAATATAATCTTACTTTATTTAATCGTATCTAATACTAAATCTTATTTACTCCATGTTAGATACAACCAAGAACACAGATATTGACAAAATCATTTGCACACATACGTTAACAAAATCAAAAAGGATGTATTGGAAAACCCATGTTCAAGAGGCGGAAGGACCCTAAATTCTGCTGAAAAAAGCCTGATATAACAAAATTTATATCAGTGAACTTTTCAGACTACCAAAATAAGTAATTTCTCTTATCTTATCTTTTGAGTTGACTATTCATTCCTTTGAAAACTTGTAATATCAGGATTTTAATAATTGTCTTTTATTTGACACATTTAAAGTTTAAAATTACTAATTTGTTCCTTAGAATTGTGGGGTATTTTAAAGTAGTATAGTAAGGATATTATTGGAAAAAATAATGTATATTAAAGATTTAAATACTAAGTTTATAAAACTATATAATTAAATAAATCAAAATGGATATAAAATGTTTTGTTTTTTGAAAATGTGTTAATAAAAGTAAAATGTATATATAAATAGATGTATGTATGAAATTTCAATCAAAAATTTTGGAAATAAAAAATATTAAAAAAAAAAGTAATGTGTTTATGAAAAAATGTCAACAAAATGTCTTTCATTCGTTTGATTAGCTATATTATGCATTCTTTTTGGAACCAATATTATTATCGCCAGCCTTCTTTTGGAAAATGGTTGTATCCTTTTCGTGTCTTGGTTTAGGAATTAATGATTTAGGATTCAAGCACTTGGCGATTAGTCCAAATGGATTATATCCTGCAACTCTAAAAAAGTAGTAACCAGCTAACATGAAACCGATGTTGGCAAAAATGTAAATCCATGCAATACCAAAATTTCTCCAATGTTCGTTCCATCTAATACCATATTGTAAAACAACTTGTGATTGCATCGTGTATGGACAATATTGACAACTGCTGTCGGCATCTGGGTTTCTTAAGTATCCTCCGTTATCGGAAATATATTGTTCGAAATAGTTACCACAGTTTTGTCCTTCTGGTGGATCAACAATACTTAATTCACTGTATGCACAAACTAACCTTCTGTTGTGTAAAATAGGACCAACAAACGCTTGAACGAAATATGTGAACGGAGATGCAACATACATGAAAGACCAGAAACGTGGTGAGTATCTCTTTGGATTCAAAATACCACAGAATAACAACATGGCAGCAAACAAGTTGGAGTTGATCATTGAGGCCGATGGAACATCTGGTGAGAAGTATAAGATCGCTAAACCGTACGTACAATAGTACATTGGGAAAATCAAAACATTAATGAAGAAGAAGAAACCAGCTTTGTCGGCATCTCCTGAAAATCTTGGTGGGAAGTAGTAACAGACATAGATGAAAAATTGACAGATAGTGGACCAAAACACTTCAAGAATAGTGTGACATAAAAGTAAACATGACCAGTGGAACGTGTTGGATAACGCTTCTCTCACTTCAAATAATTCTCTAGTGTCAAATGCAAACACATGAGATTGGTTAATCATAGCAACAGAAATCAATAACAACATAAAAACTGATGAAAACGCACCTTGTGCACCACCAATAGAATGATCAAAACCAACATACGATAAACCGACGAAAAGGGCACATGAAACACACTCAACAAACTTAGCTCTAATATAAACTGGCGATCTCCAGAATTGCGTGTAAGTTCTTTTCAAAACAAACCAGAATTGTTTGTCATATGTTGTAGCATATTTAGCAGTCAAGTCACCCACAGATGTGTTTTCTGGTCTCTTTGGTAATTCTGCATGTAAGTAATCAATAGCCTTAGTAACATCTGCACATTCTGGAGAGGTGTTCCATAGTTCTGCCCAGTCTTGTGATGCGGATGCAGTTGCACCGGCACCAATACAATTCAAAATATATTCTGCTGGATTTTCTGCTTTACCACACTTAACACCGGAATTTCTTTCAAAGTACTTCAATAATGACGCTGAGTTTTCACCAATATCACCAAAATAAACTGTCTTACCACCCTTCTTTAATAACAATAATCTGTCAAAAACTTCAAACAATGTAGCTGAAGGTTGATGGATGGTACATAAAATAGCTTGACCCGAATCCGCAAGTGCTCTCAAAAATTGAACAATGGACCACGACGATTCCGAATCTAAACCTGAAGTTGGTTCATCCAAGAATAATAATAATGATGGTTTGGCAACTAATTCAGTGGCAATGGATAACTTCTTTCTTTGTTCGACATTCAAACCTCTACCAATCTTACCAACCATAGCTTCCGCATACTTGTCCATACCTAAACAATTGATAATCTTTTCAACATACTCATACTTTTCAGATTGTGCAACAGTCTTAGGTTGTCTTAAATCTGCTGCAAATCTTAATGATTCTCTAACCGAATATTCTGCCATATGTAAATCTTGTTGTTGCACATAACCAGTTCTTCTCTTGAATGATCCATCCAATGGTCTACCGTTAACTAACATATCACCAGTAATAGTACCAAATGAAATTCTTTGAGCTAAAACATTCAACAATGTGGTCTTACCAGCACCCGATTCACCCATTAACGCGGTCATCGTACCTGGCTTAACGTAACCTTGAATAGAACATAACAATTGTCTGGTTGCACCATCATATGGAATAATGTAATCCAAGTTCTTCCATGAGAAAATATCTGCATCCGCAATAATCTGTTCTAAATCTGCATTTGGACCGTTAAGGGCAAGCATCATTTCATCTCTGGTTGCAACCTTACCATCCCAATCTTCTGTAGTTGACGTATCTGGTAAACATCCTCTCTTGAATAAAAGTAAATCTCCTCCACCTTCAACATTCTTGATGTATTCTGACATCAGAACGTTTAATCCAATATATCCAACTGTCCAACAAAGGTTGATACCCCAGTACTTCCAAACATTGTGCCATCTGATGTCAAACGCTTGGTAAAGATAGTCATCTCCAAGAACCCAATCACGACCTGCAATGGATCCCTTGATGTCACAAATCTGGTTAGCAAGTGATGTGTTTTCATAACCTGGACCTGATGGAATCAAGTGATAACAATCCATGTGCTTTCTGTGGAATTCACTACCCATCAATGAGTAGAAACAATAGAACATAGGGTTCAAGTAATGAATCCATTTAATCCAATGATGCATTTGGTTTAATGGTAAAACAAATCCAGCATAGACACACATCATCAAAACCCATAAACCACCAAGCGCATGCGCAGTGGTACCATCCTTAGTAACAGTAGCAACACACTTGAAGGTGAATGACATACATTGTTGAATAGTAAGCAAGAACAAAACATACATGAAGAACGCACCAGCTGTATGCTTCAAGTTAGGCATCCAGTAAGTGGTCAAACATAAAATAATAACAGCAACAAACTTGGTTGGGAATTCAGTGATGATTTCTTGTAACGCCTCTGCTGATAGATGGTACATGGAATACGACTTCTGTTTCACCAAGATATTTCTAGTTGAAAAAGAGTTGGCAATTTCAGCTAACGAAGTAACAGAACAGAAAAGTAACACATAGAATAAAATACCACCACGAGAATAGGCACCATTGGTCGACTTTGGAATATGATAATACATGGAACCAACAACAAAACCTTTAACAACAAACGAAGAAACGTAAACAATAGTATAAGTGAAATTACCCTTAGTTCTTTGGAATCCTCTTAACATCAAATAGTACAATTGTGACCAGTAGGTGACCATGAATTGTGATTTTTGTCTATTACCCTTCTGTTTTCTTTGATGGTTGACGAAATCCAATCTTTGTCTGGTCTCTTCACCGTTACGAGTGGATGTGAATTCATCAAGTTCGGTTAATAAACGTGCATACTCTGGTGAGCTGATCCAGTATTGTTCAAATTCTTCAGATGACTCTGGAACCTTACCTTCATAACCTGGTTGAACTTGTCTGGATGATGGTGATGTAACGGCAGTTAAGAATTCTGGTGCTGTCATTCTACTTGGCTTCAAGTAACCCATTTTTTCAAAGTATGCAACACCCTCGTCTGCTTGACCCCAGAAAATTTGTCTACCCTTGTACAAAACACAAACCTTATCAAATAACTCATAAATGTTTTGACCAGCTTGGTAAATGGCAACAAACGCTGAACAACCCAACATATTGGTAGCAGTTCTCAAACATTGGGTGAATTCCAATGCGGTGGACGCATCTAAACCTCTGGTAGCATTATCAAAACAGTAGACCGATGCATTCAATGCTAGTGCTTCAACAATAGACACTCTCTTTCTTTCACCACCAGAAACACCTCTGACGAAATCGTTACCAACCCTGGTAGCATAAGTATGTGTTAAACCAAAAACGGTACACCATAACTGTAGTAAATAATCAAAATGTTCAAATGTGATAGTAATGTTAGTATTTTGCCCAATAATGAAATAAAATAAAATAAAATAAAATAAAAAATATTAAAATATTAAAACTTAGTACGTACCTTCAACATGTTATCAACATATTCTTCTCTGGACATATTATCAATTCTCTTTTCTGGTGTCTTACATCTCAATGCTAATTGAATGGTTTCCTTAACAGTGATGTATGGGAAATGGAAATCTAATTCCGGGTTGTAAACAACATATCCCTTATATTTTTGCATCATTTCTTCTTGATCTAATCCATCATATGAGAAACTACCTTCAACCTTGGTAAAGTTTTCAATTTCACCGGCAACGGTTTTCAATAATGACGAACAACCTGCACCTGGCTTACCTAAACATAACACCATTTCTCCAGGTTCTAAAACACCAATGAAGTTTTGAATAATTTGTCTCTGTGGACGATTATCCTTTTGGAATTTCTTCCAGAATCTCAAGTATTCTAATGACATTTCGGTAACCGATGGACCATGAGCAGCAGAGGCATCAATACCCCAACATGTAACATCTCTGAAAGCAACACCTGCATTAGCGGATTCGATACCTTGTTCAGCAGAACGATCACGTAGATATTTTAAAAGTAATTCTAAGTCGAAATTTTCCTTGTTGATAACAAAACTATCCATATCTTTCTTAGTTTTGGTAGATAAAACTCTAGCAAGGGAAGCAACTCTGTCCATACCTTCAGCAGTGGATAAAATACGTGAAATATGATGGGATAAGTTATCACCATTACCTTGATTTTCAGGATCATCTAATGGGTTAAACTTTAGAACCTCTGGATCTGCTGACGAGTCGATACTGTTAGTATCACGACTATCATTTCCATCATGTGGTTTCTCCATGATGAATAAAAATTAATAAAATTAATTTAAATAAATATAACTCTTTTTTGTTTGGTTTTTTTGTAAATCTGTAAAATGAATAATAATATTAAATTGAACTGATACGAATTAGAAAAAAATTGAACTAGTTGAATAAATAAAAGGTATCACAAACAAAAGTAAGTTCAATTAACAATGTTTATCACCCAAAGAGTAGCAATTATACTAAAGGAAAAAGGAAAAAAAGAAGCCCATTAGTTAAGCAGTTTTTAAAATAAAGAGAAGGGTGGATATATTTATAGATTGGAACCAATTACAATTTGAAAACTGATATTACCTTAATTAAGATAAATACAAACAACGAGATATTTTGTAAAGATATCTATTAAAAGCTCAAAGCTGGGATCGGTCAAAAGGTAAGACTCTAGACAGTCTAAACATGGAATAGTAATCGGTTCAGGCGTATTAAGGGTTAAAAATATAGATGTGAAGTGGTAGCAAAGGTTGACAATTGGGTAATTGAAACCCTTATATCGGCGATGACATGTCAAAACTAGACACCTGAGCCGACAAAACGGGGTGGTGAGGGCTCTTATCGGGCTGGAAAAGTTCCTGTGTTTTTTCTCGGTGGAGAAACCTGAATTGACATCAAGAGCTTGGAATCGAGCATAAGGTTGTTTGCAGATACTGAATTTTGCCACTGTATGAGTGTTTTTTGTCTAGTTGTGGATGTGAAGGCCATAGATTATGGTACAAGATATCCGGATAGCAGGGTGTGGAAATGAGAGATTAAGTGAGTAGTGGCACCGGCATGACAACCACGTGTAGGCTCTGACCGGAACGCAGCCTGAAATCAAAGACGTAGCCGTAGCCTGCCGAAACAATCAGCGTGTAGTCTAAGTTGAATTCCGCTTTCCGGTTCTCTTTTTTTTTTTCTCTTTTTCTCTTTTTCTCTTTTTCTCTTTTTCTCTTTTTCTCTTTTTCTCTTTTTCTCTTTTTTTGAGTCGAGTTTTTATTTTTACTCTCCCACCATCGACGCGTCGCTGGTTCCAAAACAGCCGCTGACTGTTTCTCGCCTGACGCGTAAAAGAATTCCAAAAAATAAAAAACAAGACAAAAAAAACATTACGCGTACAAAAGAACACTTCGCATCAGTGAGCATGCAGCGGGACTTGATAATATACGTACAGGCTGTCTGTTTTTTTATACACTATATTGGATATATAGCGTCTGTGAATTGTGTGCTAGTCGTTAGACTTGATGTTCTTTACTAAGTAACACAAAGCAACCACGTAGGACCTTAGTTTGTACTGTCTTATATAACTTGCCTAGAAAATAGACAAACGCAACTATTTTCACATACGAATTCCTATTACGGAAACAAGTTACCTGATTCGGTCTCCAGATTTGGTTTTGACATTTTGGGAATTTTTGACACTTGTGGAATTTTTCTCTCTCTAGATCTTTCGGCCCTTCTATGGCTTCTCTGCTGCAACATTACAAGCATAGAATCCCTTCATCTCCCCTTAAAACATTGTATACAGCCTAGCTGCTCCATTTAAAAGTCTGGCAGTCGCCTAAAAAAGGTCATAGCCTTGGCAACTTTGGTAACCTTCATTATTTTTACTGCTATTTTTAAGCTATCACACTACCGAGAGGAAGAGAAGCCGCAAAGCGTAAGTCATTATTTCTAATTTTACTAATGCTGCATCCATTGCTGTTACACTACCCTTACCATCTCATATTTAACTATTTCTACAAACGTGTAAACGTGTACATGTAGCTGTAACCAAACGACTTTCTATACATACTATCATACAGAAAAAAACCTCTGAAATCCCCCTTCCTAGAAATCACCAGCTTATTTGTATCGAATAAAACTGCATCTGTTTAATCCAATTGAATCCAAAATCTTCTCGCGCAGAAATTCAAGGTTTACCAACAAACTCACTTTTTTTATTGAGACTTGACCTGTTCACTGCATTTTCAGCCTTTTTTGATCTACGATTCGTTTCGTTACTCTTGAACCTTTTTTTCCAGAGATATCTTAGTTTTCTCTTTAAAGAGATTATCTTTTATTCTACACTACTCTTAAGCAGAAAAAATCCTATTTTCTTAACTTTATTCTTGGAAACAAATTTGTTTTGGTATTTTGTTGTGTTGCTTTAACATCAGACATTAACGTGATCAAATAAATACTAATCTAACATTTATTTTCAAGTTTAAAAGCTTAAGGTTCCAAGTCTTCTTCTTTTACATTTGTTTAAGAAATATTGAAAACTAACGATAACGGGTCAGTAACCTTATCCACACCTTTTTTTTGCTTAATTATATTCTCAACTTCGATTTCGATTTGAGTAAGAAAACTTATTCCACATTCCACATTCATATTCAAATACCTAAAGGTTTTTCTTATAAAAAGAGAAAAAATCAATCCACATTTTCTGATTTCAATTCAATACACAAACTCATATTTCTTCCGGTAGGTTCAGAACTATTTTTTGTGTTTTTATTATCATATTGTTCATCAATATTTATTGCATGTTATACATTTAAAAAAAGATTATAACCAACTCAACTTAGATTTTTTGCTGATATTCTGCATTTCCTTACAGCAACAAATTTTATCAGCTAACTTTATCAAGCAAGAAAAACAAACACTTTTGATATTTTACACTTTATACTTTACATCTTAACTATTAAATTTGATAATGATGTCTTCATCTCCACCTCATAATGGCAATTTTAGTTTTAATGAAAACAATACAATGGATAATAGCCTCAATTTTGATTTTGGTTCTTCCCCTGCCAATTTAGATGATGTGACTTTGCAATTTACAAACAATGATACCACACTTTTACATTCAACAAATCATCATTATTATCAATCTAACACTGATATTAATAACATGGTACCTACTCAAAATAATTATATTGCAACTGATACTTCAACTTTAAGGAATGTTTCAGATACTTCACTTAATTTTGATAGCAATAGTAATAATTTAAGTAATATAAACACTGTAAATAATGAGATGATAACCCAACAACTGTTGTACAATAAATTAGCTAATTCTAATGAATTTATTACTCAACATCAACATCAACAACAACAACAACAACAACAACAACAACTTCTTCATCATCAGCCTCCTCAACAACATCACCAAAATCATTATCAACATCGTCATCAAAATCATCCTGAAATTGATTTTGTTCCAGCATCAAATAATAATATGAATACAAATTTGCAATATCCATCTTCAAATTCATATGTTGATTTACAATCCATCCCTCAACTATCTGCTTCTTCAACTATGACATCACTGAATTCATTAAATATAGTAAATTCAACATCATTAAATTCAATTGCAAGTAACTCACAAAGAACACCAAACCAACCATCAAGAAGGACCTCAATTTCAACAAATGCTATAAATTCTCCAATTAGAGCAAGTGTTTCAACTCCACGTGCTGTACATAGAAGATCAAAATCAAGAATTGAAAAAACTTCAAATCCTATTAATTCTTCTCATAGTAACTTAAACTTATTTGTATCTCCTAAAGTCAATAGAAATGCACATCGTAAAACAATTTCAATTTCTCAATCAAATCAATTAACTTCAAATCCTTTAACATCTGGTCAAATATCTCATTTAAATGAAGATTTAAAAATTAGAGCTCAGAATGGCTTAATTGATTCAAATACCCCCCATGATTCCTTATTAAATATACCTACATCTAGCTCAAATGTTTTTTTGAATGATGATAAAATTGAAGAATTTTTCGATGGTATCAATAATGATGCACATAATGATGATGATGATGATGATGTTAATGATGATCGTGATGATAATCATAGTGAAGATGATGATGGTAGTGATAATACTGATGATGATATTCATGACGATACTGTCAAGAATAATAAGGCTGCTGCCGAAAACTATACTTTTGATAACGATATACTTCAATCGTCATTTAACTCAAATAATTTTTCAAATATTTCATCATTGAATCAAATTGATCAAATATTTACATCACAGAATGATTTAAATACATTTTCAAATAGTATTTTTCACAGTAATCGAGAACCAGCACTTTTAAACCCTTATTACAAATCATCTACATCAGCAACGATACCGCCACCATCTTTAGCTTCACAAGAAAATCCAAATACACATTTTATTAGGAATTTAAGACAATCTTCAACCGGTCAAGACCAGATTCATGATGTAGTTAATCCATCAAGTGTATTTTCAAATCCACCAACAAGAATGGGATCTAGTAGCAATTCCAGAATTTCAAGATCTAAATCATCACTAAATTTAAGTGAGGTTGCCAGTACAAGAGAATCCCATATGTCACTAAATCAATTTGATAATTCTTTTAATACATCATACTATAGAGTTGATTCCACAGAAGATTCAGAATTAAATCCATCATCACAATATCCCTCTAGTAGTAGTAATATAAATCCTAATACTAATAATCCTTCAATCAGAAATTCAAATAATTCAAATAGTCAAATTTCAACACTTGATGAAATTGCTGCACGCAGTTCAACGTCTCTTTCTTCAAAACATTCCTCAGTCAATGATTTAAATGAAAGCATAAGAATAACTCCATTGACAGAATCCACTTCAAATACTAATATTGAAGGTATGTCAACAGATAATAAGAATATTAGTAAAAAGAAAAAAAGCGATCATAATATTAACAGTAGTACCAGTATTATACCAGAATCATCATTGTCAGTTCCAAATAGAACACGTTCAAATTCAAAAAAACCTACTGTTAATATACCAACGCCAACCTTTGATAAACCTGAAAGATCAACAAGATCTAAATCTAGATCAAACAGTAAAAATAGTGATAAAACAAATGCATGTCCATTATGTGGTTCAAAATTTGGTAGACCTGAACATGTTAAAAGACATATGATTTCACATTCATCTGAAAAACCTTTTGAATGTACTATTTGTCATAGAAAATTTAATAGAAGAGACAATTTAAATCAACATATGAGGAATATTCATAAGGATCATAATAAATGAAGTTAAAAAGGCAAGGTAAATATTCTAAAAATGTAAATTCATATTCATACTCATATTTATATTCATATTCATATTCATATTCATATTTGGTTTGTTTTAATAATTGTAATGTTTTATTCATAAAAATGATTGTGCATAGGTTATATAATTAATAATCTGTAATTATATAAAAATTAAATTAAATTAAATTTAGGTAAATAAAAGAACTTATAAAGTAAAACAATACGTAATAATAAAAAAGAAGTCAATAATTGATATGGATTGATTATTGATACTAATAAAATTAATTCATAAAACGTTTCTAATCTGTGCTTCCGCTGGAGTTTCACTAACTTGAACAGTTGCAACAACATTACTCTTGTGAAACTCTTGGCCTAAAAGTGCAGAACCACCATATAGTAAAATATTACAAGAAAACAAAATTGCTAATGCAATTAATGAAGTAGCCATACATGTTAAACTTAACCACTGAATAACTGCCATAATTGCATAAAATACTGCACGCATCCAATTTGAGTCTAATTGCTGAACAAATGAAATAACTGAGTCTGGAATACGGAAGATTTTTAATAGAAAGGGAATTTCAACTAATGCTAACACCGGTGCTTGAACAATTGCAATAATACCAAAAATAAAAACAATATTAACATGGAATAAATTGGAGATGCCTAATGCAAGTGAAAGGAAAATACATGTGATACCAATCCATTGACCGTAAAGACTAAATTTAGAAAAGAAAAAAAGAATATTCAGTGTTAGTACTATATTCATTTTAAAAAAAGTTTGGAGTAGAGTAGTGTGTTAAGAAAACATACCTTAAGTTTCTTGATTTCATGTCGGCCATAAAGCCCGATATTCTGAAATAATCAGTAATTGCCATTATGTGTACTTGGGTGACTTATAGGATTGATCAAAATAAAACACACGTCTCCTTTTTACAACAAAATAGTAATCATGTTATTACGTTTTAGCAAAAATGCAAAATGCAAAATGCAAAATACAAATTACAAATTACAAAATACAAAGCCCTCTTCGCATTGCTAAGTCTACATATTGCAGCCTTTGACGTGGATTTCTGTGAGCTGAAGTTACAAAACCACCTATTTATAGTCAAATTATAATGCCCTAGATGACAATGCATCCTGAAACAATGCATCTGCATGTCTAAAATATGCCGATAAATGGTATAAACAGACTAATTAGATGTGTCGATGAACTTCGTGGGAAGCTGCCGCCTGATTCCAGTTTCTAATTTCCCACGGTTGTTCCAAGATGTCTTAGGGCCGTCCACGCAAAAAATTCAGAGCTGCCCCAGTTCCCCACAGGGCTGGTTAATGCCCGCATTCCAATAAACCATCTGCAAAGCACTCGCGGTGGGTCTAACTTTGATGTTTTTTTTCTGATGCTTTATCATACTGTACGTTTTTTATCCTTTTTGCTACTCTTACTAACCATATCACCGAGATCATAAGTAAACATGGCTTCTAATAGCAGTGACGTTTTGACAGATTCCATAGTGAACACAAAGCCAGTAATCGCTGAGTCTGATGTAGATTTCGATTCAGCTTCCGATTCTGAAATTACAACTTCACTGGAGAAAATCGGAGTTACAATACCATCATTTATGATTCCTCAGTTTGAAATCCCCACCGCTAGTTCGGTTTCTAAAAAAATCAATGATTACTTACTTCAATCGGTAAGTATGGAAAACTCGTCAAGTAGTAATTTGAAAATTTTATTAGGAGATATGATAAATAAAAGAACGTCCGATTTGAAAAATTTATATTCTGAAGTTAGTGAATCATTAACCGGGATAGTTAATGTAAATATAGATCATCCAGTTGAAGATTATATAGATGGTGGATTGGATAATGATGCAGCTGTAAAGGATAATATACATGAAGCTTATCCCAAAGCAGATAAGATTGATAATGAATTAATTGAAAGATATGATTATTTAACAAGTTTGACATTTGAACAATTTCAAGATCAAAAATTTTTAAGACACAGAATAAGGGAAATTCTAAAACTTGATATTAAGCCCCTTTTACAAAGACTTTTAATCCAAAAATTAATGTCTCATTCTTATATTGAAAAGCAAAATCATATCAAATCTCAATTTGCGTACGAGCATGAACATGAAAATGAAACGAATCTTACTAGTATTAATAATCTTAGTAATGGTAATATTAATATTAATACTAATAATCACAATAGTAATAATGATAATAACAATAATAGTAATAATAATAATAATCAATATATTTATGAATCCGAAGATGATGAGGACATGGAAGATGATGAAGTTTTCCTCACAAAAAATGATAGAGTACCAACATACTACTCACTTGAAAATGATATTTTAGGTTGTGAACATTATCAAAGGAATTGCAAAATTGAATGTTCGGATTGTCATAAGTGGTATACATGTAGATTTTGCCATGATATATCAAATAATTCACATAAAATGGAAACTGAAAAAGTTAAATATGTCTTATGTATGTTTTGCTTTACACCACAACATCCACAACAATATTGTATTGAATGCAACAAGGAATTGAGTAAATATTATTGCTCAAAATGTATACTATATGATAATGATCCAATGAAAAATATTTATCATTGTGATAAATGTGGAATTTGTCGTTTAGGTTTAGGTTTAAATCAAGATTACTTTCATTGTGACTCATGTAATGCGTGTATCTCAATTGATTTACAAAAAAACCACGTTTGTATTGAAAATTCAACAAAATCAAACTGTCCAATATGTGATGAGTTCATGTTTAGCTCAAACGAAAAAGTTGTATTTATGACTTGTGGTCATCCAATTCATGAAAAATGTTACGGACAACATACAGTTCACTCATACAAATGTCCAACGTGTTCAAAAACTATTGCAAATATGGAACTGCAATTTAGAATGAGAGATGCAGAAATAAAGCAAAGTAAAATGCCTGATGAAATTAAAGCTTGGAAAAGTGAAATTAAATGTGTCGATTGTGGTGGTATGAGTAGAGTTCCATATCATTATTTAGGACATAAATGTGATCATTGTCATAGTTATAATACGATGCAATTAAAATTAATCAAAAATAATGAAGAAACTAAGGCTTTAAATGTTGGTTCAAATGTTGATGATAAATTATACGTTGCCGAACAATTTATAACAGACTCATTAAAACAAAATTTTGAATTTGATAATGTTAAAGAACGATTAACTCAGAATGAATCAGTAATGGATAAAAAGGAAGTTACTGAAGAAGATCAGTCAATTGACCACGATTATGTTGATAATTTTATTAGGGTTATAAATAATTTTGAAGCATATTCATCAATTGGTGATGCTTTTAAAGATTGGATTAGTACATCACTGGAAAATTTTGCAAGTGATGATGAAAGAGAAAACTAATAAATTTAATGATAGAATATAATAAATTTAATGAATAATGGCTTTTTTTTTTATAGTTTGTTTACGTATGTAGCAATGTTGAATATAAATTTGGGATTTTAATTTTGGAAGTTTTAAATGCAATATTTTTTTAACTATACAAAAAAAATAATATATATATATATGAAGATTTAAATAAAGATTCAAGGATTATTTCTTCTTGAACTTAAAATGGGTATACTTAATACTTTACTACGTTTTGATAAATCATTATTCACATTTTTGAAATCGGTTGAATCATGAACGGAAGAGCCTGCTCCATTGTATTGTATTAAAGTAGGAGAAACTAAATTCTCTTGTGATGAATTGTTAATAATGTTTCCTAACTTTGTATCCAATTTTAAACGATCGTTATTTTTCATTTTAAAATCTTGTAATTTTGAAGACGCTTCTTCCTGTAATGAAAATGGATATGAATTACTATTTCTACGGTTTGATTGGAAACTAGCATATCTTGGAGTTGTTGGGCCCGACCCGCTGTTTTCTGTTATCGTTTGTGAATGAACGTTTTTAACTGGTGATATATCTGAAATTTGAGAATTTGATCTAAAAGTCCGTGTTGATAATGATGATCTTTTAGAAATTGGTGATTCTAGTTGTTGAGATGGTTGTGAACTTACTGTGGACCTCCTAGGAGAAGTGAAGTTTAAATTTGTTTGAATTGGTGCAATTGATGGAGGTTGTGTATATCTTCTATTGCTCGTTGTAGAAGATATAGATGCTATTGATACATTGGATGCGGTAGCATTGTTATTTGAAGTAATTGAGAGTAATTCTTGGTTTGTTGAAGATGGCGGTAGCTTTCTTAATGATGATAAGTTTCTAGTAGATATTGAACAAGTCGGAGAAGAATTTCTTGAAGTTTTTGAGGAACTATGAGCCGAACGGATATCTAAATAAGTGTTGTCAAATCTATCGACATAATCATCAGATTTGTTTGAAGATAAGGAGTATTTTCTTGGTTGGATCGACGGTAAATTTACCTTTGTTTGATATTCTGGTGTTGGTGTACTATTGTTTGATGATGTTATGGCAGAACTATTCAAATTATTTTGATTGAATCTAGTTGGCCCATACTTATTGGATGGTAATTTACATGTATTAATTGCTAATGGTTGAGACGACATATTTACTTTCATGTTTTTATATTCTTCAATTGTTTCATTGTCAAAAGCCACATCGGCAGGTTTCCAACCAGAATTATTATATAATTGATCATCTGCATTGTATTTTATAAGCAGTTCGAGACATTTTAACTGAGAAAATTGAAATGCTTTATGTAATAAGGTATCACCCTCATTGTCTTGAATATTAGGATATGCATCATTTTCTAATAAGATTGCTAAACAATCACTAAAACCTTTAATACAGCAGATGTGAGATGCAGTTAAACCTTTAACATCTCTTTGGTCCAAACAAACATTGAAGTATGATAGTAATAAATTTAAGGTTGACGCTGAATCGCCTAAACAAGCAACATGTAACACAGTCTGTTTTTCAAAATTCAATTTAATTTCATCTTCATCAGTTATTTGTGTGTATAGTAAGCTATCGGGATTTTTGAAATGTTGTGCAAAACTTGTATCAGAAGATTTGATGCAAGATGATATAAATCTAGCGTGAATTGATTTCAATATGTACTCAGATATTTCATAGTTATTATGAAATACTGAATAATGTAAACTTGACCAGCCATTTGATGGATCCACGTTATCTAACAAAGAAGGATACTGCTTTAATATACGTGTAACAGTGTTATAATTGTTTTCTATAATGGCCTTACGAAGTTGTAAGCCCGGATCTGACACATTGCGGTTGTATCTGTATCTATCAAGATTATTGTAATTCATCCCAGGACCTGCTGGTGCTGCTTCTATTTAGACTTTTGGTGTATCCTAAGAGAAATCCGTGAAATCAAGTGACCTGTAGCACCATGCAGAAAGAACACTTTTTTGTTCTCAAAATTACGTCAACAAAGAGAGAAGAAAATCAAATAAAAAATTAAATAATTAAATAATAAAAAACCGAAAATAGAAACCCGAAAATGGAAAAGGAAAAAAATAACAAAATGCGCATTTTTTTTCTGCGGTCCAGACAAAACATGGAATAGGAAGCAATAGAAAGAGAAACTTTACAAAGGACATTCTTGAGCAACGAGTTTGGCAATATGAAGACCTTTCTCTTCTTCAGCCTTTCGAGTGATCACTTGCAAACACACTGGCATTTTGTCAAACACTTGAGGATCATACTGTTTACGAGTAGATTCATCTAGTGTTGATCTTGCAGATCTATTCGGGATCTCAGCATCCATTTTGGCATCTGCAACGCCTAATGGTAAAACAATGCTTGAACAATCGCATAAGTTACAAACACCTGTATAATCTAAACTAGACACAGAATGTGGTTTAATCGAAGTGGACGCCATGATTGGACCGATGACTGCATCTAGTTTTAACTCATCCCAACGTTTCAAATAACTTTGTTTAATCAAATAAACTTCATCGCATAATTCCCACCATTCTTGAATAGTTAACACATTTCTAATTTTACATGGATCAATCAAATAATCAAGTAATTTATGAACTGGTTCACCTGAGTTTTTACATTCATCAATAATTTCTTTGCCTGAATCGGCACCATAAACTTTAAATAATGCGCTAATTAATCTTTGATGTTCGGGCCATTCAAAATCAATAACCTCAAATAAGTCTGATTTTGTCAAGGCTTTATAAACATTTTTTAAAGTTCTTGTAACAGGAGGTAATGGCTCAACATTACCACTATCAAACCAAACACCGATTCTAATTTTATTTGGAATTTGAATAGTTTCATTCCATTCAATTGGTAAAACTTTTGGATCTAATAACCAACACTGAGAATCAACAATAATTTTCATTATAAAGTCAACTTCTTCAAGAGATTTTGCAATTGGTCCAATAACTGAAGGAATACATAATTGAGCTTCATAAGAATTTGAGACTCCCATGTAACTAACTCTCCCAACACTTGGTTTCATACCATAAATACCATTATAAGCTGATGGAACCCTAATACTACCGCCGATATCAGTGCCAAATCCAATTCTCGCACCACCAGCTGCAACCAATGCACCTTCACCACCCGATGAGCCACCTGAAGATAAATTAATATTTGCCGCACTATAGGTATATGGAAATAAGTTTGATTCGGTTTCAACTGCCATCATTGCCATTGGAACACAAGTTTTAACAAAAAAAACAGCACCTAGCTCTAATAGTTTATCAGCCAATAAAGCATTTTTTGACTTTTTTTCAAACGCTTTTGAAACATAACCAATTGATGATGGAACGCCTATTAAATCCACTTGATCTTTCAATGATAAGGGAATACCATGTAGAATACCAACGGTTTTACCATATTTATTATAATAAGCGTCTAGATCTTTTGCTCTTTGTAAGGCCTTATCAATAAATATTTCAGAACAACAATTAAGGATTTGATGTGCTAACATTGCACGATGAGTGAATGCAAAAGTTACTTTATAAGAAGTTAACTTGCCTGTGCTTATTAATTTTGATAATTCAATGACTGTTTTCTTAGTAATTTCAATTTCATTTGATGGTAAAATGGTATCTAAATAATCACTTGTATTGACAAATCCTTTAGAAACCATATCATTTTTTAAATTCCAATCTCTCCATTTTTCAGGAATGGAACTTGCAAGCTGAATTCTTTTTTCCTTAACCGTAGTCTGCCAACACATTTTCCAACTTGAAAAAAAGTTTCTATATGGTCTGGAAGATCGAGAGGAAAGAAAACCAACTAAAATCGTAAGAGATTGTCACAGGTATGCTCAAAACCCTGTTAGGCGAGGGTACTTCCAAATTGAGTAAGACCATCGATTCGGAGAATGACTTACCAAATTTTCACCGATAACTGTTATCGCAGATTCAACAATTCTTCTTTGGGAAACACTCTCGCCCTAATGTTGTTTGTTATGATCAAGTTTGAACTATAGTCGGCATAGCATTATGCATGGAAGATAACCCTTGAAATAATACTGCAACAATAATTTGGGCCGTCAAACTTTTCCCGTACTTATAAAAGATAAGAGATAACAGTAATTTCCTGATCGGAGTATTCACACTATTTCTTTGTTCTATATAAAAGGCCGTTTTCTGGAAATTTTGAAAACAGACTAAAGTATATTGCGTATTTCTTTTGACATCAAGACAGATTATATTATCAAATATGTCAGAAGCATTCCCCCCAATTTTGAGTCAAGGTTACGGTTATGGTTATGCCGTTGGTTTAGGTGCAGCATTTGCAATTGTCATGGCACTTTTGACTAAAATTTTAAGTAGATTTATGGGTCAAGTCCAAAATTCTGAAAGATTTTCAACTGCATCAAGAAATGTTGGATCAGGATTAATTGCATCATCAACAGTTTCTGCGTGGACATGGCCAGCAACATTATTATCAAGTGGTGCATGGAGTTATTCACATGGTATTTCAGGTGGTTTTCTTTATGGTTGTAGTGGTACAGTTCACGTTACATTATTTTTATTTCTAGCATTACAAATTAAATTGAAGGCACCAACTGCACATACAGTTTCTGAATGTTTTAAAATTAGATTTGGTACAGCTGGTCACTGGGTTTATTTATTTTACTGTATTGCAACTAACATTTTAATCTCTTCATTATTATTATTAGGTGGATCACAAGGTTTTGCAGCAACTACTGGTATGCATGTTGTTGCTGCAAGTTTTCTTTTACCATTAGGAGTTATGGCATATACAGCATTGGGTGGATTAAAGGCAACATTTATTTCAGATTGGATTCATACAGTTATTATTTATATTATTCTAATTGTTACAATGTATACAATTTATTGTACTTCATCATTAATTGGATCACCATCAAAAATGTATCATTTATTAAAGGAAGCACAAGAAGTTTTCCCAAATCCAACAGGACAAAGTTATTTATCATTTCATGATCCAGTTATGTTTTATACCACTTGGTCGGTTATGTTTGGTGGTATGGCATCAGTTTTTGGTGATCCAGGATATTCCCAACGTGCAATTGCAAGTGATGCAAAAAGTGTTTTCGAAGGATATCTTATGGGTGGTATTTGTTGGTGGATTATTCCAATTGGATTAGGATCAAGTGCAGGATTGGCAACTAGAGCATTATTAACAAATCCGATTTCCATTACTTATCCACATGCATTATCAAGTGCACAAGTTGAGTCTGGTATGCCAGTTATTTATGGTATGTACATGATTTTAGGTGAAAGTGGAGCAGCGGCAGGATTATTGATGCTATTTATGTCAGTTACATCAGCAGCATCAGCAGAATTAATTGCATTTGCATCAGTTACAACTTATGATATTTATAGAAATTATGTTAAGCCGGATGCAACTGGTAAACAATTGGTTAGAGTTTCACATTTATCAGTTTTCGGATTTGGTATTTTTATGGGATGTTTATCAGTTGTTTTCAATTATATTGGAGTTACCGTTGGTTGGTTATTAAAATTTATGGGTATTATTTTAGCACCAGAAGTTGCAGCAGTTACAATGATGTTATTTTGGCCACAAATGACAAAATTATCCTTATTAATTGGAGCACCATTAGGTACATTAACAGGTATTGGATGTTGGGTTGGATCAACATATGTTTTCGGTAATCATATTGTTGATAAAAACACGGTTATGGTTGCAAAGGCTACATTTATTGGTAATATTGCAGCACTTTTCAGTGCACCATTATACATGATAATCATTAGTTTAATTAAACCAGATGAAGAACCATTTGATTTGAGATTACTAGGCAGAGAAATCAAAATGGCAGATGATTGTGATAAAGAAGAAAAGGAAGCAATTGTTATAACTCAAAATGATGAAAAAGTTCTAAATAGGCAAATTATCTATTCATTTTTATGCAATTTTTTCATCTTATTTATTGTTTACGTTTTAATTGCATGTGTTTTATATGGTGTTAAAAAGGATTTCAGCGAATCCTCATTTGTTGCATTTATTGTTGTTAGTTTAATTTGGGTTGTTTGCGCTGCATTATACATTATGGTATTACCATTATACCAAGGTAGAGAATCATTAAAGTTTATTATTAGTCATTTAATTAGATTCAAGTTACCAGAACATCCAATGGGCTGGACACCAGAAGATGATGTAATTGAAGGAGAAAGTGAAGAACTTATTTCCTCGATTGAAGAAGTGAGGATTACCGCAGATGAAAAGAAGTAAGTTACTATATAGTCTTATAGTCTTATAGTTTTATAGTTTCAATAGTTTTCTAGTTTTATTAGTATACAGCACAAACTCTCCCTTACCAGATTGAGAAGTTCTCCATTTTCCCAGAATCAAATCGGAGTCGGGATCCGGCGATGTGTGTTCCGGTGGGGAACCCCGGGGGAGGGCTTGTTGATTTTTTCTCCGTTTCCCCATGTTGGAGTCCCAATTGGAACGAATTGGATTGAGCGATTGCGAGAGTGAGGGCTGTTTTAGCATTTCGCATTTTGCGTAATTATTATTACTTGTTAATTCTATCGATGATCAATGATTGTCGCTGATTTGCCGGTTGCGCGTTTTGTGTCCACCAAACTGGAACCATATAAATACAACACCGTCCCCGGATTTCACACTTTTTTTAAGCCAAATCTTATTTTTTTCACCTTTTTTTGGTCTTTTACTTAACAACCATCCAGCTCAATGTCCTCTGCTTCTCAAAAATCAAACCAAAAGCCAAAAAGTACAGTCATTGACTTAATTGCCGGTGGTACTGCCGGTTTATTCGAAGCTTTATGTTGTCATCCTTTAGATACAATCAAGGTTAGAATGCAGTTGTACAAAAAAGCAGCTGTTAAACCACCTGGATTATTTGCAACAGGTTATAACATCTTTGCTGAAGAAGGTTTCTTTGCCTTATATAAAGGTTTAAGTGCGGTCTGTATTGGTATTGTTCCAAAAATGGCGATCAGATTCTCTTCTTATGGTTTCTATAGATCCTTGTTCACTGATGAACAAGGTAATATTTCTGGTCCTTTTACTTTCCTTTCTGGTGTTTTAGCCGGTGTTACTGAAGCTTGTATTGTTGTGAATCCAATGGAAGTTGTTAAAATTAGAATGCAAGCTCAAAATAATTCTTTAAAAGATCCATTAGCGAAACCTAAATACACAAGTGCTCCACAAGCTGCTATTTTAATTGTTAGAGAAGAAGGTTTAAAAACTTTATGGAGAGGTGTTGCCTTAACTGCTGGTAGACAAGCAATTAATCAAGGTGCAAATTTCACAACTTATTCTTTCTTAAAATCAAGATTACAAGATGCTCAAAATACTGAAGTTTTACCAACTTATCAAACTGCAATTATTGGTTTCGTTTCTGGTGCAATTGGTCCATTCTGTAATAATCCTTTAGATACCATTAAAACTAGAATGCAAAAGGAAACTGCAATTACAACGGAATCTAATTTATCAAGAGGTCTCAGAATTGGTAAGAATTTAATTAAGGAATCTGGTATTTCTGCTTTCTATAAAGGTATTATTCCAAGAGTTATGAGAGTTGCTTCTGGTCAATGTGTTGTTTTCCCTGTTTATGAATTTTTCAAAGGTTTCTTATATGAAGTTGCAGGTTATGAGACTGAAAAGAAATTAAAATAGATTAGTTGACTTTTATAATGTGTATCTATTTATTTACTAAATATAAAATATTTTATAAATTTGAAAAAAAGCAAAAAATATGTAACAATAGTCAGTAGCATTACCAAAGATAGCTGAATCTTAAACTTAAAGTCGTAGAAATAATCGAATTCTCATGTACTCCAAATTTCCATTATAGGTATGGAAATCTACAATTTAAGGTTACTGCGATAGGAAAATATAGTATGAATGGCAATCACATATCTGGTAATTAAATGATCAATCTAAATGGTAACAATTTAATCTAATAAACATGAAGATATCACAGCATGAAGATTTCAAGCAAAAATTTCAGTATGTAATAAATTTAATATCAAATCATTTCCATTGATTCTATTTTCATTTCAATATTTTCCTAGTGTTTAATTTTACTATAATTTTTTTCTTAGTATTTTTTTTATTAAATTGTTAAGAAAAGAGCATTAACATATATGATAAACAGATCTATTAGAGTATAGTATAAACTTTGAAATAATTGAATGATTTATGACAGTATAATTAAAGCAACACATCTAATCGAATAAACCGAAACCCATATCATCATCGGATTCTTCCTTTTCTTCTTCAACTTCTTCAGCTGCTGCATCTTCAGAAGCACCTGCTGCTGCACCGGATGATGCTGCTGCACCTGCTGGAGCTGCTGCTGCCATTGAGAATAAGATGGATTTTAAGTCCTTACCTTCTAAAGCTTTTGCAAAAACTGAAGTCCAGATGGAATCAACAGATGCACCAGCTGCAGTTAAAACAGTTTGTAAGTTTTCAGATGAGATTTCCTTTTCTGCATCAGCTAAGATTAAAGCTGCGTATGAAACAAGTGCGTCAGACATTGTATTGATGTTTAAATATGACTATAATAGCAATTCCTTATTAAGTATTCACTGCTAACACATCGATAATTGTTGAACTGAAATTTCCACCAATATTGAAAACCCACGACATTGAATAACTTCGCGAGCCTTCTCAACTTTAAACGTGCGGTGTCAGGGTGTATTTGCCGTTTTGGTTAATGTGACTGCGAAAAATGCTCTTTTTTTGTGGTAAATGTATAAAATACTCGCCACGTGACTTCATGATTTTTATATATATATAATGCATGTGTGTGTGTTGAACTAATATATTACTTAATTAGGCAATAAAATGATTTAGTCAGTTAAAAATAACTATAAATTATAAAGTTTTATTAAGTATTGCCAATAATAGGAAAAAATATACAAGATGGTAGAATACTCAAATTTATCTGTAGTTTGTATCTATTTTTATATATACACAAGATAGATGTTACTTCACATTTAAGCAGTAAACTTTTTTAAGTTTTCTAACCACTCAAGGTATTCATTATTCTCTTTAACACCAGAATATGCTAAAATAAATTCAGCTAATGAATTATTAATACCTCTAGAATGTAAATATTCATTAAATGCTTCTTGTAATTCTTCTGCTAAGTTAGTGAATTCTGGACCTGAATATTTTAAATCTCTTTGAGCTGCAGATTCTGGTGAATCACTTAATGCAATTTCTGCATTTTCAAAATTGGTGATTGCAGAAATTGAAAATGATGAATCAATTAATGATAATGATAAATCAAAACCTGTTGCTTTATTATTTTTAACAATAACAACATTAACATCTGCATTTGCCATATCTGAAATTTCATCATCTAAATACTCAGATGATTCGATTTGTTCTTGCATTTGTTTTAATTGAAATGAAGTTTGAGAAATTCTCAAAACATCAAAATAAATATGAATTTTTTCAGTTTCTGTAGTTTTAACTAATTCAGCCAAAACTTTACCATCAGTAGAATTAATTTCAATTTTATTATCACTTAAATAAGTTTTGAATGATTCATCTAATCCAAATGCATCTGCATCCTCAAATTTTAATTCGTTTGCAAGAACTTCATGTAATTGAGTTCTTGATTCATTCTTTTTATACAAAGAAGTTGAGAAATTTGCAACTCTAGGAACACTAGTTCTTAAGATTTGATTCTTAAATACTGCAGACTTTACAGCGGTTCTGACCGATTGTGCAATTAATCTAGATGACATGGTAATTGTTTTATGATGATATATACTGATTAAATAAAAGAAAAAGCGTACATGTCAAATTTGCCATCTAATTTTGTGATTCACAATAATAGCGGGTAGATTTTATGGCATTTCACTTCAAAAAATAAAAAATACAAACGAATCGCGGATTTGTGTGGTTTTCAAAATCCTTAGTTCAAAATTGATCTCGAATCAAATCTGCGCGGTTTTGAAAATACTAAACGGATACGTCAAAAAATAAAAAACTTAACTATTTTTGAACATGCATGTATATAAAAAGAAATGTCTATATATATATATAATTGAGGGAAAAACAAAAACAAAATGTTAATTAAATTAAGTTGAATAAGAGAATAAGAGAATAAAAAGCGCTGAAAGACAATCCATATTCGGCGATTTATATAGATAAAATAACTTTCGTAATAATTGGGGATTTGAAATGAACAGTTAAGGAAACATGGCTGTTGATTATATTATTTTCTTTCGTTTAATTTGAATAAAACTTTCAAATTTTCATACATCAAATAACTGATTGAAACTGCAGGTATAACTTTGGCTAAATTTGGGACTAAACCTTTAAATAAACCCTGGGCACCTTCCCTTTGAATAGTTTGTCTTGCGACATCATAAAATCCAGTGTATGTATATGGATGTGCAAAAGTACCTTGAGCTTGTAATCTCGTCCTTAATAAATTTAATGGATATACCATAGTTGCACCAAATGTACCTGATGATGCACCGATTGATAAAACAACATGATTTGGTAATTGAACGTCATCAATTGGTATATTTGATTTTTCTGCTTCATTTTTAATGTACCATTTTTTAACAGTTGTAAAAGTACCTAAATCTAACGCTGCGTATGGGAACATACCACTCAATCCAACAAGTAAACCTCTGTAAAACACTCTAATTCCACCTTCCTTAAACAAATCAGATGCTGTGTTGAATAATAATTTAAATCCCTTCACTTTCGAGTCTAACGATGCACATTGAACTCTATACTTTAGTGTATCGATTGGATAAACTGTTGTTTGTGCTAAAACACCACCAATACCACCACTTAAATAAGTTGAAAACTTGGATAATTTTTTTTCGTCATCAACACCTTCAAAATGACACATAAGTTTCTTTGTTGCTTCAAAAGACCCAAATTTCATTGCACTTTCAGGAAAAACTTTTATTACATTCAAACCATTACCAACATAAAATGCCTTTATGCCACCTTGTTTATAAATTGTTTTGATTGATCTAACTAATGGTGATTCAATCTTTTGTTGTGATATCTTTTTATGCCTTAGTTCTTCAATATGATGCCTTAATTCAGTTTTATTTTTCAAAAGTGTTGATGATAAGTCTGTTCTTGCAATCAAAAAAACTTTAATTCTATCTAATGGTGCCGTACATGTTCTTGAAACAACGCCTGACAGCCCACCTGCAAGAAAGTATCCTACACTATTTAATATATCTTCACCGACTGTAACATCACCTTCAGATGACAAATTTTCTAGCTCATCATTAAAAAATTTATATGCAGTACGAATTCTTGATCCATCAATTCTAGGCATAAATAATAAACTATCTCTAAATGTTGAATAAGTAATATAACCTTTTTTTTCAGTATCTAAATTTTTGAAAAGCTTGTTCATTTCTTCCGGCTTTGGTTTACAACCAATATGTGCTAAATAAGCTTCAACATCTTTTGGCCTAATAACACCATCGTGATCTTTATCAACATTAATGAAACCTTTCTCAATTTGTGTTTCAGCCGTCATCAAATAATTATCAAATTTATCAAAACTTACTTCTTTATGTCGTTTCCAGAGTGTGGATTTTTCGGAATTACTAGAAAACGATTGGTATAATTCAGCCATTGCATATGGAGAATCTTTGAGCGGATGATTTCTTTCTGTTAATGCATTTTGAAAATCTTTGAATGAAACTTGGCCTGTATGATTTTTGTCTATGGATTCAAAAAGCTGTTGATGTCTTTTTCTCTTTTCTTCAGATGTTTCTTCGGGTAACATGATGTGCTTATCTATTGTGATCTAAATTAAATTATGAATGGTTTTTAATATTATATATGTGAATATTTACTTTCAGTCAGATGGCTTCAATAAAACAACAATTGTAATACATAAAAATATCGTAGTTAAGGAATACTAAAATATATAAATATTAAAACTAGTTGAAATGCTCCAATGATTAGAATTAATGAAACGGAATTATTTCACTTAAATAGCTTAAGTTTGTCCTTTTTTGCTATATATTTAAAGAAATTTATGATTTTAAGTGTCTAAAACCCAAAACTAAACTGATAAAAACAATGTTAAAAAAAGGAAATAATGTAATCAGTTATTGATCAATGTTCACGAGGTAAACAACTGTGTATATGGAAATTCAACTTGTAAAAGAGAAAACAAAAGTACGATGAAAATTATTTGTTAAAATCTACAATTTTTTCTTAAGTTTTCCCTTCCCACTCCGTGCCTTCTGTACGTGGCGCATGATTTTCTGGGGAATTGCAAGCGAACTTGTTTGTAATTTACATTTTTGGACTGCTTACAGTTAAAAAAAAGGTATCATAGACTATATACAGTTTTCTTTAGTATATCAGTTTATTTGTAGGGTATTTTCCTCTAGAAACATGATATTCCCACTTTATGGACGACTTTAAAAGTCGTGTAAGACGATCGACTCAGGATTAAAGTTGAAAATTGCGAAACTACCTCAAAAATGGAAATTGAAAATTCAGAAAGTAAAAATTATGAACACATAAAATGGAAACGCCATCTGTAATTGAAAGTAAAAGTGAAAAAGGTCAAGTATTTTCTCTGTCATACCTTTGCCAAATCATAGAACATGTCTGTCAATATTTTTGGAGATCAAGTTACTGAAGAAAGAGCTGAAAATGCAAGACTATCCTCCTTTGTTGGTGCTATTGCAGTTGGAGATTTGGTCAAATCAACTCTTGGTCCAAAAGGTATGGATAAATTGCTAACTTCTGCGTCAACCGGTGAATCTTTAGTTACTAACGATGGTGCTACTATTTTGAAATCCATTCCATTTGATAATCCAGCCGCAAAAGTTTTAGTCAATATTGCTAAAGTTCAAGATGACGAAGTTGGAGATGGTACTACTTCTGTTACAGTTTTAAGTGCTGAATTATTGAGAGAAGCTGAAAAATTAGTTGATCAGAAAATACATCCACAAACAATTATTGAAGGATATAGAATTGCATCAAAAGTTGCATTAGAACAATTGGAATCTTTGGCTGTTGATAATTCAAGCAACGATGAGAAATTTAGGCAAGATTTGATAAATATTGCAAAAACAACTCTTTCATCAAAAATTTTATCTCAAGATAAAGAATATTTTTCCAAACTAGCAGTTGATGCAATACTGAGGTTAAAGGGTTCCACAAACTTAGATCATATTCAAATTATCAAAAAAGTTGGTGGAAAGTTATCTGACTCTTTTCTTGATGAAGGTTTTATTTTAGAAAAAAGATTTGGTGTATCTCAGCCAAAGAAAATCGAAAACGCAAGAATACTAATTGCAAACACTCCAATGGATACAGATAAAGTTAAAATTTTTGGTGCAAAATTTAAAGTTGATTCAACAAGTAAGTTAGCTGACTTAGAAAAAGCTGAAAGGGAAAAAATGAAAGAAAAGATTGAAAAAATTAAGAAGTATAATATTAATTGTTTTGTTAATAGACAATTAATTTATGATTGGCCTGAGCAATTGTTTACTGATTCAGGAATAAATTCAATTGAACATGCAGATTTTGATGGAGTTGAAAGATTGGCTTTAGTTACAGGTGGTGAAGTCGTTTCAACATTTGATGATTCAGCTAGTGTTAAAATTGGTCACTGTGATTTAATTGAAGAAGTTATCATTGGAGAAGATATAATGACTAAATTTTCTGGTGTTGCGAAAGGACAAGCATGTACCATCGTCTTAAGAGGTGCAACTGAACAATTGTTAGATGAATCTGAAAGATCTTTACATGATGCATTATCTGTCTTATCACAGACAACTGTTGAAACTAGAACTGTGTTGGGTGGTGGATGTTCAGAAACTAATATGTCAAAGGCTGTTGATCAAGCTGCACAAAATGAATCAGGTAAAAAATCTTTAGCAATTGAAGCATTTGCTAGAGCTTTAAGACAATTGCCAACAATTTTAGCTGATAATGCAGGTTTTGATTCAAGTGAACTCGTTACAAGGTTAAGATCTTCTGTTTATAATGGTTTAATAACATCTGGTCTTGATTTGAATAAAGGTGATATTGGGGATATGAGAGAGCTTGGTATTGTTGAAAGTTTCAAGCTAAAATACGCTGTTGTTTCATCAGCATCAGAAGCTGCTGAAGTTTTGTTGAGAGTTGACAATATTATAAGGGCAAAACCAAGAACTGCTGGTAGAAACATGCATTAACCAGATTTAAAGAGTTTGTACCTGTATAAAACAAAATCATAAATAAATTAATTTGTAATAAAAACTAGAAATTACTTTGTGATAACTTTGTTTAGGGGATTTTTACATTGAATTTAGTTTTAAAAAATTTACAAAAGTTTTATGTAAGAGTAAAAATTGCTACTGCATCAGATGCGATTAAATTTATAATCTAATTAATCTTTTTTATCTGATTTAGATTGTATATCATTTGGTAGTTCATCATCAGTTTCGTCTTCTAGCTCAAAACGTTCATCATTATTGGAAGACTTTAACTTTTCCTTTTCTTTCTTTAGTTGTTCGTCTAAATCTTTTTGTCCATCATCAAAAGGATTTTGTAATTCGTTAGAGTCATCAAATGGATTATCATTATTAGCAGCATTTTTCGGATTTTCAAATGGATTTGGAATTGCATTACTTTCTAAACTTCTTAAATCGTCAAACTCAAAATCATTATCATATTGCTCTAAATCCATTACATCTGCAGTTGCAATTGCAGCACCTGCATTTGTTGGAACTTGTGTTGATGCGGCTAATAAATATGATGTATCAGTTGGTCTCCAAATAATTGCAATTCCAATGAAAACAAAAAAGTAAACACACGCTGGCCAGAAGGTTGTTAAAACGTCATTGAATTTCCAAAACTTTTCAATCGATTCAGATAAGCTATCATTGAAAATAAGTACACTTGAAATAACAAATGCAAAGATAAGTAATAAGATAGAACCAAATACTAATCTAAATAGGTTTTGATACATTTTTAACTTAACAACTTGTTTGTTTTCTTCTAATAAATAGGTGGTCTTTCTTAACGATGTTAAAGTCCATAGATAGATACCCGCAAAAATAACAATCAGTGGAAGGGTAACAGCAATAATAATCCAAGAATCTGAATCAAATGAGTCAGATGCTTTTGAAGTATCAGTTGTAGAAGCAGTTGGTTGTGATTGTAATGTATTATAAGATAACCACGCAACAGCGACTGATAGAATAAAGTGTAAACCACAAATTATCTTACATGCATTCATTAACTTTCTCGGTAACTTCATGTAGACTATACCATAACCAAGTGAAATAATCAATAATAAAAATAATGAAAATGAAATCTTAAAAGCATTTAAAATACTAACAAATACAATATAAAACTGAATACCGCCGGGTAATGGATAAGTTTTGTTGTTGTTTTTAACATCGTATAAAGACCAAGTTAAAATGCTTTCAATTGTTAAAAAAATGAAAAACCCAGCTAAATACTTTTGTAATAATAACAATTCCGACCTATGTTTGAAAATTGGGAACAAATAAACGCATAAACAAACTGCATAAATAACTGCTAATAAACCATACAATGAAAGAAGCGGAATTTCAGAAGCAGGTAAATTACCAAATGCACTATGAAAATTAACAATCATATCAAAATGATTTGTGCCGCCTTCGTATGGTGGGTTGAATGCAGCAATACAGTAATAACCAGTTTCCGGAACAATGTAGCTAAATTCATTAGTTCCTAAGTCTGTTAAAACATCGGTTTTAATAGGTGCAAATGATGTAGAATTGTCATCATATAGAAATTGAAAGATTTGATCTTGTGTGCATAAACCCTGGTTTATTAAAATATCATCACATATGTATCTTCTAATTCCTGATTCGTCGGTAACTCCTAAAACATCAATATCTTTATATTCAAAAACAATAATTGAAACAGAAGCATTACCTGTATCTGGGTTTGGTGATATAAATGATCTTAAATCAACTTTAATAAATGGTTCAACTGGTCCACCCCAATCGATTTTACTGTACATACCTGTACAATATTCAGCTGATTTATCTGTAAGTTTAATTTTTTGAGCAGTCACCGTGCATATTGCACAGAACAAGCAGTATAGTATTTGAAAGCTTGACAATAATTTCATGGTGGAATATACGTCTTGTTTATGTGAAGCTGAGATACAACTGAGACCAAGATAAAAGAAATACCAGATATCTCCAGCGTTATTCCAAAAGCCTCCTCCTCACTCAGAAAACTGTGGTAAAACATCTTGAAAACCGCGTACTTAACAAAGAAACTCGGATTATTAATGAGTTTTGATTTGAAGAGAGTTATGTCAGCGTGTTTTTTTTCCTTGAAATAAACCTAGAATATTAAAAAGCGGACAACATGCTTAGGTTTTTGTCAGATAAAACAGTTCCTGTAAGGTTCACAAGAAAACTAGCTACTGCAGTAGATGCAAAGTATTTGAAAAAGTATCCATTAGGTTCTGAAGTTAGTGGTTATAAAATTAAAAGAGTTGAGCCAGTTCCTGAATTTAATTTAGTAGCTGTTGCATTAGAACATGAATCAACTGGCTCAAAGCATTTGCATATTGATCGTGCTGATAATAACAATGTTTTCAGTATTATTTTTAAGACAAATACTCCAAATGATACTGGTTTACCGCATATTCTAGAACATACAACTTTGTGTGGTTCTGAAAAATACCCAGTCAGAGATCCATTTTTTAAGATGCTAAACCGTAGTTTATCTAATTTTATGAATGCTATGACTGGACATGATTACACATTTTATCCCTTTTCGACTACAAATACTAAAGATTTTAATAATTTAATGGATATTTATTTAGATGCTACATTGCATCCATTACTAACATTTGAGGATTTTTATCAAGAAGGTTGGAGATTAGAAAATCAAGAAACTAAAGATAAATCAACACCTTTAACATTTAAAGGTGTTGTTTATAATGAAATGAAAGGTCAAGTTTCTGATTCTTCATATTATTTTTGGATCAAGTTTCAAGAATCTATTTACCCATCATTAAATAATTCTGGAGGGGATCCAACTAAAATCACTCAACTTTCTCATACTGATCTAGTTGAATTTCATTCTAAGTGTTATCATCCATCAAATTCCAGAACTTTCACATATGGTAGTATTCCCTTAAAGGAACATCTAGCAAAATTAAATAACTCGTTTATTCCATTTGGTAAAAGACCATCAAAGAATGAACTTAGACAACCAATAGACTATAAAAAAAATGTTACAGTTGTTGTTAAGGGACCCGTTGATCCAATGTTACCATTAGAAGAACAGTACAAAACTTCATTAACTTGGAAAGTTGGTACTCCAACTGATATTTATGAGAGTTTCCTTGCAAAGATGTTATCATCGTTACTTATGGACGGACATTCATCTCCGCTTTACCAAAAATTAGTTGAAAGTGGTTTAGGAACTGATTTTTCAGTTAATTCTGGTGTAGATTCAATTACTGCAGTGAACTTTTTCACTGTTGGTTTAAACGGTTTAAAAAAGGAAAACTCAGATAGGTTACAAGATAAAGTTTTTGAGGTTTTAGAAAAAGTTAAGAACGAAGGATTTTCTGATGTTAAAATTCAAGCGTTGATTCATCAACTGGAATTAAGTAAAAAAGTTGAAAATGCATCATTTGGTCTCAGTGTTTTAAGCTCATTGGTTCCAAATTGGGTTAGTAATGTTGATCCAATTGATTCACTAAAATGGGACAATGTTGTTTCTAAGTTTAAAAAAGATTATAATGAAAAGGGTGATTTGATTTTTAAGGAACTTTTAGATAAGTATATCTTATCAAAGCCATATTTTAAATATACAATGGAACCAGACGAAGCGTTTGCAAATTCGGTTAAAGAAGAGGAAGAAACTAGGCTAAAATCAAAAATTGAAAAACTTAATGAAGATGACAAAGAAATGGTTTATCAAAGAGGATTAAAATTACTGGAAAAACAAGAAGAAAAGGAAGATTTATCATGTCTTCCGACGGTTCATGTTAGTGATATTCCAAGAGAACTTTCATTTTTGAGGATAACTAATAAAGTTGAGAATGGTGTTCCAATTCAATCAAGACTGTCACCAAAAACTAATGGATTGACATATTTTAGAGGTTTGAAATGCATCAAGTCATCCGAACTAGATCCTGAGTTGATCAAGTTTTTACCATTATTTGCAAGCTGTTTAACAAATCTTGGTACAAATAATAAGTCAATGGCTGATTTGGAAAATGAAATCAAGTTATATACTGGAGGCCTATCAAGTAATTTTTTCACTCATGCCTCACCATTTAATTCAAATGATGCTTACTTAAAATTTGGTATCAGTAGTGTTTGTTTGAATCCAGATTTTGATAAAATGCTTTCATTATGGCAGCAATTATTGCTTGATACAAATTTCAGAAATATTCCTAAATTAAGTACATTAATCAAATCTTCAGCAGCTGACAATATTAGTGATATTGTTAGTAGTGGACATAGTTATGCCAGATGTCGTGCAATGTCAAAACTGTCATCAGTTAGTAAAATTCAAGAATCTTTAGGCGGTATTGAAAATATTGAATTTATGAATCAGCTTGCAAAGTATGAATCAGATGGTACATTAGACAAAAACGTTATTCCAAAGTTAGAACAAATTCAACAAATTCTAATTAGTGGATCGTCATTGCAATATAATATCACAACATCAAAAGCTTCTATTGGAGAACAGGAATCAAAATTACTCAAGTTTGACGATGGTTTGAATTTTAAATTACCATTTCAAAAAAGTCAGTACGAAATTGAGTCACCATTGGCCACAAACCTAAAGAACGAATTTATCAAAATTCCTTCACATGTTGGATTTTCTTCGAGTTCATTATTAGCACCATCATATGATTCGAAAGATTCTGCATTTTTACAGGTTTTATCGCAATTGTTAACATTTCGTTATTTACATGGTGAGATTCGTGAAAAGGGTGGTGCTTATGGTGCAGGTGCAAGTTTAGATGCATTGAATGGTTTATTTAGTTATTATTCATATAGAGATCCAAAACCATTTGATTCTTTGAATGTTTTTGATCGTGCGGTAAATGTTAATTCAATCAACATTAACGAAAATAAAATTACCGAAGAAGATTTAGAACAAGCAAAACTTTCAATTTTCCAAAGAATTGAAGCACCAAAAAGTGTCAAAGATGATGGTATGAGCTACTTCAATTATGATATTGATGATGAGTTGAAACAAGAGCGTAGAACTGCATTATTAGATTGTTCATTGGATGATGTTCTAGAAGCCAGTGAAAAATATTTCAAAAATGAACTACCAAGAAGTCGTGTAATTATTGGTCATGAAAGTGAAGATATTAAAGGTTCTTCAGAATGGGTAATTAATGAAATGAATTGAAGATTTATACTCCTTGTATATAGATAAAAGTTTAAGTAGTTTTAATAAAATTTAATAACATTGTAACTCTTATAGAATATTCAGCTAGAAATGTTGTGTATGCTCTTGTGTAGCCCGCCTAGGCGGAGGAGATAGGGAAGGGCCAAAAAAGGAAAAAAGAGGGAGGCATCAACAAATTGTGTCACGTGACAATAAAGGTTACAAAAATGGAATTTTGAGGTTTTTGGCTCTTTCCAAGTAAATGTATAGAAAAACTAAAAAAAATACAATGTGAAAAATATAAGAAAAAGTTATGCTCTTTCAAAAAGTTGCTTGTGAAACAAATTATTAGTTCTTTAATATTAAGTAACGTATAGACGAGTAAACCAAAACAAACATGACATTTAGATAATTGTTTTTTTTTTCAGAAAATAGATAAGATTATATGTTACAAGTTAAAAGTTTTGAAAACAGTTTTAAAAGTACAACAAAAACATTGTCATGCGTCAAACAAAAAACATTATTTTGAATCCGTACCAGTTGATCTTCTTTATGGATCACATGTATTATCACAGTGTTGTGATATAAATTTATTACAAATAATGGTCAAATGAAAATGACCTTTATATAGTGACATTCTTTTTACAATGTTAAGCAGTTTTAAAACGATGTTTTTCACCCATTTGCATTTTTTTATTAGTTGCAAGCTTGTTTTTGTACAATTAGTTAGTGACCATATCATTATAAATAGATACCAAAAAGAACTATAAATATTTTTCAGAGCAACGTTAACATAATTATTGTTGCATAAATGTGTGTCTTCTTTTATCAGTAATTAGATAAATGTCTCAAAAAAGATTTTTTGGCGCAAATGGGACCTTTTAATTTATATTTACAAGTTGGCCGTTCAAGGACACATCGATATGATGAATTTTTTTGGAATGAAATTGTTCTATAATAATCTGGATGCAGTACATCAATTTTGATTTAAGAATACTGCCTATAAATATTCTAGTATAATTTAGGTTTGTTTGATGAGTATTCAATAAATAAATTTTACTATCATCGATGGCACATCATTCATTAGTCGATCATTAACATCATATTAAAATAAGAGATATAAGCTATTTTATGTGTTAGTTGCAGCAACCAGAAGTTAAAGTGTTCTCAACAAGAAGACTGCTTTTAAAATTTAACTATGTTCGTTTGTCATAGATAAAAAGGGTGATTTTTGGTGGTTAGCTTTGACAACTTTTAAAATCTACCACAGTAAGTTGTTTTAAACAATTATTGCAACTAAAGCAAATAAAATCTTTTTTTACACTAGAAAAGCATTTATAAGCTTTTTTGAAGTTTTGTTGACTACTACCATATTGAGCGAATATTAAATATATCATTTGAAAAATAAAGTTAGTTAATTGGCAATACGCAGTTGCAAAGTAAATAATTTTTTCCATTTCGAAAGAAATAAAAAAAAATGAAAAAATAAGATTAACAACAATATATAATGACGAAATAGTTAAATAATAACAACAACTAAT
>JAKTWB010000175.1:0-52090 GCA_030560845.1 Pichia scutulata
AAAATTAAAAATTTAGTTTCAAGTTTTTAGCTAATGCATTTAATTACCAAACAGATATCTACACTATCTTGATAAGCTTTCTTTCCGTATCTTTTTGTGTTGAAATATTACACATTTAACCATGGACGATGCAACATTTGCCATCTTTATGTTTGGAGTTACTTCCATTGCGATGATATCTTTGTTAGTGCTCTCTTACATCATTTCGACTTATGTGCTCAACGATGATGATATAAATTCAGTTCAGAACAATTTACCAAACAACTTGAAAATTAATTTTGATAATTTTAATAAACTACAAATGCATGATATATCCTTATTTGAAAATTTATCAAATGATGAAAAAATAACTTACATTCTATCAATTGCATATTGTAAACTTAATAAATCAGTTTTAATTCCAAATGAATTAAATTCAAATAAGATTACAACTGAGAGTTTGTTGATCAGAGATAGGGGTATAAATTCGTTTCATTTTAATGATTACTATGATCAAATTCAACCATTGGTGGATCAATTAAAAAACGATTTGAATGATAATGTTGATGAGAATACTGTGTTATTAAACAATTCATCTGTTGAAGATAATTTTCAAAGTAATAATCTATTAGCAATTTTAGAATCATTAAATTATCAATCTTCATTGCCAACAAAATTACCATATATAGTTGAAGATTTAATTGAAATTAATTTCAATAAATTTCAAACTAATAATAAGTTTTCTTATTCAACAATACTCAATTTACCGATTCCAATTGTTAATAGAAAACAAAACACAACATATTTTGAATGTAAATTGTTAAAATTTGACAAGTACTCAACATTAGTTTCACTGGGATTATCGCATGATCCAAAATACCCAAATTTCCAATTACCTGGTTATTTACCATATTCTTTTGCAATTGAATCATCGGGTAATTTAAGATTAACCACAAGCTCATCAACAACTTTGATTCCAGAAAACAATAGTAATGATCAATTGATTGTTTTACCACAACTAAATGAAGGTGATGTCATTGGGTTGGGTTATAAATCAATTTCTGGCACGATATTCTTAACTCATAATGGTAAACTAATTTATGAAATGATCAAGTATTTTAAGTTTCAATTATTTCCAGTAATTGGTTATAAATCAAATACTGGAGACTCTACAGAATGTAAAGTTAATGTTAATTTGGGGCAAATAGGTTTTGTTTATATTGAAGCAAATGTTAAAAAATTGGGATTTTGTGAAAATAAAAATGATGGTTTGATTGGTGCACCACCAATTTACAATAAAGTTAACTTAACAAACGAAATACTATTGGCAAAGGGTGATGATATACCACCAAACTATTCAAATAATGGTAGTGGAAATGGTAATGATAATGATTCTTTCTTTGGTCCAATTGTTGGTAGTTCAAAAGATAATGAAAAGGATGTTTTGAAGTTAGAACATAAAAATCTAATAAGTAATACAAAAAGTTCAACCCCAGAAAGTGAACCACCAAGTTACGTAAGTGAGAAAGGTGTTGAAGTTTCAATAAATGATGAAGAATATGAACAGCTAGTTTCACCTGATAATGATAATGGTAACAATAACGAACATGAAAATAATAATCAAACTACGCAATCATCTTCTAATCTAGAAAATAATGACGAACTGGAATTATCATCTTTTTCTTCAACTCCTCTTATTCCATCAAAGTCTAAAACATCATCGAAAGGAAAGAGAAATAGTAAAAAAACAAGCAAAAAGAAGAATAAAAAGAAGAATAAAACCGTCTTTTAATGTCAACTTTTTGATTTCTTATCTTTTTCTAGCATGTTACTATAATAATTTGTATAAATAGCTCGCTCTCTACGATTTTCAGCTCCTCTAATGGCAATCTTTTAAGCATAAAGCCTGGTTTAACTTGAATTACATAAAGTAAAACTTACAAATCCGTATAAGTACACGTTAGTAAAGATAAATGGAATATGTTATATACTTTAAGCGATGATTGAATTGTTTTCAATGAGCATCTTTCTGACAAAAGAGAAGAAACAAACTAAAAATATTCGATTAAGAAGTATGATTGAGCTTTCATCCTTGAGTTAGTTAATTATCCTTTTTTTCTTCCTTGGTGGCAACATCATCTTGATTTTTCTTTTGATACTCTGACCATAATGAATCATATTGTTTATTTAAAGTTTTAATGTCTAGTTCCAGTTTAGAAATTTCATCAGTTAATTCAGTGTTTTGTTTATCACTTTTCTTGCTCAAATCAACCAATGCTTGTTTATGTTTAGTTGTTGATTTTAATAGCATTATAATAAACCAGATGCAAACTTGAAATACAAATATTGAACCTAAAATATACAGGTTTCTTTGAGAGTAGAATTTCTTTGACCTTAAATCCCAAACATTAGATTTGCTAAACTCAACAATTTCATCAGTTTTAGTATGCAACATACCAAAACCATTTTTAAATGAATCAACAAATAGAATTCCAATGACCACATCAATAAATGAAATGATGATTTTGATATTGGAGTTTGTAAGCAGTGTTTGATATTGGTGAATCAATAAATTTTGCAGTTTAGTTGGTAATGGTAATAACAGTACACTGACAATTGCCATTTCTAAAACAGCAATTGTGAAAACTAAGGACATTTGAAGTGACATTGTGACGGTTTTTTGTGTAATTGTTAGTTGTTTGTGGGACAAAGTTGTTTGTAAAATGAAGGCTTAAAGGGAAAGGAATGCAAATTCAATTTATTTATTCTCGGACACTAGCATTTCACTTTTTTCATGCTGCGATACATTCCGCAATTTTGGTTTAAAATTCAAAATTTAAAATAGATTTCCGGTTTTTGATTTTTGGTTTTCGGTTTTTGCGATTTTTGAAATCCAGTATGTTGTTTTTATTTAAATTTGCTTATATAAAAAACTACATGCAATTGCAAAAAAAAAAAGAATAAAAAAAAGAATAAAACTAAAAAAGGAAAAAAAATGTTGGAGGATTTGAAAAATTGAATAACAATTCAATGTGATGATTGAAATAATTGATAATTGAGAAAAAAAACACAAAACTTTTTCTATAATTGTTTTTTTTTTTGAAATTTTTAAACTTATTTGATTGAAATAACTTTTTTTTTTAATTTTTTTTTTTTGTTTTTTTTTTTTTGGTGATTTTATTTATTTAATAGATTGAAAGAAAATAAACAGAAAGGAAAAAAAATCAGTTAAACAATATGATAATAATCACAAACTTAACATGCCGTGGTTGCACAGTAGTTGAAATTATTATTGTGATTGTAATTATTGTGATTATAATTATAAACATTTGAATTATAATTATTATAATTATTATAATTTGGAGTATTATAAATTGAATTAATGTGATTTGTAGTCATATTATTATTATTGTTACTCGTAGTGTTATTATTATTATTATTGTTGTTATTGGTATAACCATAATCAAAATTATAATTTAATGAAGGATTATCATTTGCATTAGTATAATAATTATAATAAGATAAATCATCAACGTGATGAGGTTTCATTAAATTTGATTTATTGTATAAATCATAATATTCATTCATATATTGAAAATCAGTTGACGGAGAAATAACAGAATTATTATTAACGTGGAAAGGATTTTCAAATATTTGATTTGGAATTAAATTATCAGCTTGTTGTTGAATATGATTATAAAATAGAGTAGTAGATCTATTATTATTGGTGTTGTTGTTGTGATAAAATGGTGAAGAAGGAGCGGTTGATATTGGAGTAATTGGTGTTTCAAATGATAAAGAATTATTTGGAACTGAATTATTAGTATTAATTGAATTTGCAACTAATTGAATATTTTTATTACACCAGCTTGACCAACAACTTTCAACAGTAGAATAAGAATTTGTTTTAAATAATTGATAATTACAATCATTTAACCAATTTCTTTCTAATTCATTAAGTTCAGATAAAGGTAAATTGGTTGCATCAGACCAAGATTTATTTCTAAAAGTTTTATCATCATTGAATTTGTTTGATAAAATTAATGAAACAATTAGGATCCTGTAGATGTCATCTTCATTTTCAAGAATTATATTAGCATTAGACTTTACTAAATCATCATCCATTTTATTTGAAATATAATTTATTGCTAATAATAGAGTTGATTTTGGTAATCTTGTTGCCGATAAAACAGAATTTAGATTTTTTTGAAAAGTTAAAGATGGATTTGAATTTTTTTTCAGTAAACCAAAGGTTACCCAAGACAAGAATTTGACCATTTGATCTAAATCGTAATCTAAAACCAAAGAAACACCACCATTTGGTTGTTGTTGTTGTTGTTGAGGTAAAGGATTTAAACCATTATTGATAAACGAGTTACTCATGTTATTATTGGCAATATGATAATTAATAGTATTGTTAATATTATTATTATTGTAAATATTACTATTGTAATATTTGTTATTAATATTATTGATGTTGTTGTTGTTGTTATTAATAATCATATTGTTGTTGTTATTATTAAAGTCATAAGATTGACTATGGGAGTGCTGGTGGTGATGATTGTAATAGGTTTGATCTTGATTTTGATTTTGATTTTGATTTTGATTTAACATTTGATAAGTGTTTAAAGCAAACATAACGGCAAGAAGTATACGACGACTTAATTAAAAGGTCGAAACAAATGGAAATTAGAGGGATGTGAAAAGGGGGGGATTTGAGCTGTTGGACACCGGCTATAATACAAACAAAGACCTTAAATATGGTCTTTAGATAATATATTATATGTTAGCTGGGGTGTGTAGTGAACAGAAACAGTTGAAGAAGGGAAAGGAAAGGAAAGAAAAAGTGAAAGAAAGAGTAGGTGGTCTGAGCATGTGTTGGAAAATAGCCCAGGGCCAATTTTTCAGCAAAGCCAATTTTTAAGTTTTTGATTTTTCACGACGAAAAAAAAAAAAAACTTAAAAGATTTTTCTGAGTTTTCTGTTCCCAAAACGGAAATAAGAAATAGCCCGATGCGAAAAAAAAAAAAGGCGATGACTAAGAAAAGTGGCTGGGCCGGTTTCTGCTGGGCCGGTTTCTCAGCCAGGGGAAGGGCGGGGGCGAGGTTTTCTGTTCTGGATGCTGTTTTCGGTTTTTGTTTTTCCACTTCGCGAACGTGGTTTCTGTTACACCGGTTCAATTCTCAAAAAAATAATTTATTCCATAACAAAATACACATGACACTATACAACACTTAAAAATATAATAGAGTAGCAACAACCATTGCTAGCTGCTTTAACCACCAAAACCGTAAAGGGTTCTACCTTGTCTCTTTAATGCATAGACAACATCTAAAGAGGTGACAGTCTTTCTCTTTGCGTGTTCGGTATAGGTAACCGCGTCTCTGATGACGTTTTCTAAGAAGGACTTTAGGACTGCTCTGACTTCTTCGTAGATCAACGCTGAAATTCTCTTAACACCACCTCTTCTAGCTAATCTTCTGATTGCTGGCTTGGTAATACCTTGGATGTTATCTCTGAGAATCTTTCTGTGTCTCTTTGCACCACCTTTACCTAAACCTTTACCACCTTTTCCTCTACCTGACATGTTGTTTGATTATTTATTAGTTTATTTAAAGTTGGATTGACTGGATGATCAATTCGGTGGCAAAAAAGAACACACAATTAGTCCGACTTTTACTCCTCTATTCGGTGCCAACTCCTGTCCTTTTAACTGAGAAGTGAGAATTGAGAAATGGGAAATGGAGGGGGGGGACGGAAAATAACCATAGGCGCAGTCCGGCGTTTACTCTCTGCGCGAGTAAATGTCAGGCCGGCCCAGCGTTTACTTGCGCCATGTGTAAATATCAGGCCGCGCAACCATGATTTTCCAATATTTTTCTTTTTCGACTTTTTTTTTGGTATTTATTTATTTATTTTTGGTGATATAAAAACAACATTCGCCCTCCTTGTAAATCATTGTCATCTGCGCCAATCCGTCTCGTCCTTTCCTTTTTCTTCTTATCATTACACAACAATGGCTAGAACTAAACAAACTGCAAGAAAATCTACCGGTGGTAAGGCACCAAGAAAACAATTAGCTTCCAAGGCTGCAAGAAAATCAGCACCAGCTTCCGGTGGTGTCAAGAAACCTCACAGATATAAGCCAGGTACCGTTGCTTTAAGAGAAATTAGAAGATTCCAAAAATCTACTGAATTATTAATCAGAAAATTACCTTTCCAAAGATTAGTTAGAGAAATTGCTCAAGATTTCAAGACTGATTTAAGATTCCAATCTTCTGCTATTGGTGCTTTACAAGAATCTGTTGAAGCTTACCTTGTTTCATTATTTGAAGATACTAATTTATGTGCAATTCACGCTAAGAGAGTTACCATCCAAAAGAAGGATATCCAATTAGCAAGAAGATTAAGAGGTGAAAGATCCTAAGCTATTTTCCTAATTTAGCTCTTTCTTTTTAATTATGTAGTTTATCTGGTGTATATTGTTTTATTTTATCAATTATCTTAAGTATGAGTTCTTTTTTTTTATAATAATTAAATGAAATAAAAAAAAATAAAAAAAATAAAAATAAAAATAAATGATTAAAAATGGGTTCCATTATAAAACTTACTGTTTTCTACTTTCGCGAATCTTTTCAGCGTTTGGGATTTTTTTTTTGTTTTTCCACTTGTGAAAATCATCTCTTGACATTCTGAACACGATTAATGTTTTTGTTAATGGATGGATATTCATTGAACTTACATGTTTTTTTTCTCTTTGATTCTTCTTGCTTCTTAACTCACACTCTCCAGCTAACTTACACATGTATATCACTCCTGAAAAAGAACTTTACACCATCATTCAACAATTTTATTCTGGTAAATTCAATGATATAATTTCCCTTGATCTAGAAGTTGAGTTTGATTTCTCCAATGTTTTATACAATATTGAAGCAAACTTTTATAAAATCCGTTCATTAATTATAGTCAATGACTTAAATACCGCTTTATCTGCATTATCGAAATTAAAGAATTTAATTGTTAAAAATACTGAAAACAATTCAATTGATGATAAAACTTCAAACTTACTCTTATTAGATATTAATGTTTTGTACTCTTACATTGAGTTTAAACAATCAAATAAAATAGATACAGATTTATTGAATTCAATCGATGATACCATACCTTCTTTGTCTTTAATCTATAAAAAGATCATTCAATCAGATTTATCAATATCCCCAGATTCCCCAGATTTGGATTTAGAATCTTTTATTTATTTGATCTTTCAAAACTCTCCATCAAATGAAATCTCAAATTCTGTCTACAAGTCTTTGGTTAATTTGAAATCTCATTACAATGATTCCATTATTTTGGATTTTGCAATTGCTTGGTCTGGTTTATCGAAACCAACTTCTTCAAATTATGATGAATCTTTAGAAACTGTTAAATCTTCGTTTTATTTCTTTGATGAATTATCTACAAGCTCAAATACTGAATCTTCCAAAAATCTAATCAATTTATTAGTTGCAAACTTAAAATTGGGCAATTTACCTGAATCTTTCGAATGTTTGGAAAAATTAAAAGAATTAAACGATTTGTCAAGTCATTCATCATGGAACTATTCTTTATTAATTAATAAAATCGCAATTGCTTCAATAAATCTACAAAATGATGAACGTATCGAATTAATTAATAAAGTTAAAAATGAATATCCAAATTCTGTCTACGTGAATGATTTAAATGAAAAGGAACAATTATTTGATTCAATTGTTGCTTCATACAATTAATCGATGTATATAATCAGTTATATATATGTGTATATGTGTACATATCCATGTCTAAATCAATCCTTCAGTACTTTCTCTTTGTAATTCTTCATCAGGAATTTCTTCTAAAGTGATCTTTTTAGCAACGTTTGGAACCTTAGATTCATCCACTTTTGGTAATTTAACTTCTAACATACCATTTAAAAACTTTGCTTTAATTTTGGTATCTTCAATACCGGGATAGGATGGAATCTTAATGATTCTTTCAAAATTTCCAAATCTTTGCTCACTAAGTTTTAAAATAAATGAATTCGCAGCATCATCATCATCACTTAAATATTTATTATTGGCTTCACCTTTGATGATTAATTCATTAGTTGTTGGATGATAATCAATGTCCACAAATTCTTTACTAACTCCTGGCAAGGAAATCACAACAATATATTGACTTTGAAATTCATAAATATTAATAGGTGGTGAAAATGGTTTATTAGTTTTAGTTAGTTGTGGTGCTGAAACTTTAACATCATCAACTGCAATTGGCTTTAAATGAGATTTACCAGTTTCACCTTCTGTTTTATGAACATTCAATAGTGGAACAGTTGGTTGTTTTTTAAGTAATGGTATTGATTCAGGTGTTGGTTCAACTTCTGGTTCAACTTTTTGTTCAACTTCTGGTTCTTCTGTCTTTTGCTCGTCCTTAGAAATTTGTGATAAAATTTCTGCTAATCCTTCTCTTGTAAGAGGAGTTTCCTTTAATTCAATTGTTGGAACATCAGATTTTGCAACCGCTTTACTTGGTTCCACATCATCTTCCTTTGGTCCATTATAATTATGTTCCTTTTCTTCTTTTTCTTCTTCTTCTTCTTCGTCTTCTTCCTTATTATCTGGTCTGTCTTGACCAGAACCACCACCTAGTAATAAATTAATTAAATCAGTAGCATTAATTTCTTTCTTTGAAGTTTTCGATTCAACAGGTATGTCCTCTTCAGCTCCACCGGAATATGGATATAAGTTACCATATCTATCCATAATATACATTGGTTGAGATTTAGTAAGTTTGGGTTTTGGTTGTTGTCTTTGACGTTTGAAAGTATATGGTGATTCGCCTTCATTAAATGAAGATGTACTATATGGTTTGCCAGGTCTTTCAAAATTTGAAGATACAACCTTATCAGGATTGTAAGCACCGTATCTTCCTTGACCTAAACCACCAACGGGATAACCAAAAAATGATGGATAATCAACATCAGGTTGATCGTCATAGTCAACTTCTTCATCATTACCGATTGCTGCATTCGATGGTTGTTTTGATTGACCATATCTTGCAACTTTAGGTCTTGAATAAGTTGCAAATGGTGATTGATAAGCATATTCACCATTATCATCAAAATAAGCATAAGATGGATGGGTTCTGTTTGATGCAACTTTAGGATAACTTTGCGGGGTAACATAGTTGGGGTTACTTTTTAAATATTTATCCAGTGGTGAAGCTCTTGAAGGATAGTCACGACGAGAACGTGCATTAGTATCAAAATATCTACCGTAACCAGGGATTTGTGCTTGTTCTTCATCGTCATCAACATAGACATCATTTGGAACATAGCCGGCATAACCCGGAGTAGGAGCAGCTTTTCTTTGTTGTTGAAGGGCTTGTTGGTAATCCAACAGGTGTTGTAAAAATGGATCCATCTGGTTGTAATAATAAAACAAAGGGTAATTGTTTGCTTGTAGAAAGAAACAAGGAAAAATAGCACAAAGGAAGGAAAAGAGACCTTTTATAAAGAAACCACTTGTGGCCACTTTATAGAAAAGCCAACTCTCTCTGATTTTTGAGCCATCCCGAAAAAATTACATAATGCTCTCACGCCCTCAAATTTAGATTTCAGCTCCATTTCTAGAACCTTCCACCTGTTTCTTTCTGCTTGCTTGAATAACTGTTTATATAGCTGATCATATACAACACACCACAATGGCCAAGAGCAAATATGAGATCCCCTATTCAATGGCACCTGTGAAAAATGGTAGAAAGAAAAAATCCCGTTATTCTGCATACATAAATGAAAAGGATACTTTCGTTAATCGATTTATGTCCTCACCAGCAAAAAAATTGGTTGCTTATATTATATTTTTCATGATCTTTGGTACTTGTTTAATTACTGCATTGAGAAGTAGTAAAAATTTGGAAGAAAAGGAAGGGTATGAATTGGATTTGGAACATTCATTTTCGAATTCAAAAGCCCAACATTTTATTGATGATTCAATAGTAGATAATAGTAACAATAAATTATTAAATGATGTTGATAATGATAATGTTGATGATATTGATGAAATAGACATTCTCGATTCTGATGATGGGGAAGTTGCAAAATTAATTGATACACCAACTGAACAAATTTCAAATTCTAAAAAAAAACAATTCAAATCGTCGGACGATGAATTTGATCAAGAACTAGAAGATTTAGTTGCTTCCGCAAATGAAAAATTAGGTAAGGGTAAAGATAAGGAAATTAAAGGTTCTAAACGTAATAATATACATGACGATTCTGAATTAATTGATAAACTTGAAAAAATTGATGAAATTGCTGCAAAAAAATCAACGGGTCGTCGTAAAAATACCGTTAAAGGTGAACCTTTGGAGTAATCAACTGATTTTATTTATTTTATGTCGATTCTGTTCAACTTTATAAATTACTAATGTTTCATAATATGTTTTTGTTTTCATTTATTTTTTTTTCTGTATAATTACACAAAACAATTATTAATTAATTCCACGATCTTTAGCATCATCCCTTTCTTGCCATATATTTTTACCTGTACATGAACAAACATATTTATCGTTTTCCCAAGCACCTGCACTTCTAGCAATAACACCAACCATAGAAGTGTAAAAAATCTTTGTCATATCAACGCTAACTGTCATTGATCTACCAATTAAACTATCAATTCCTAATGGTACACTAACAAACTGCTGGCATTTACCATTCTTATCGCATGATATTTTGGGTAGCGTGTAAATGGATGGCCCCGTACTCAAAGCACCGTTACTCAAATCACCGGTACTTCTAAAACTTGCAAAATATGACTGGTTTGGTTCCATACCAGTTAATGTTAAATCAACAAAAGATTCATCAATTTTTGTTTTAATTAACCTAGCTAATCCATAAACATCTCTGTCAGGTTGAGCTGCATCTGAATGTTGGAAATTTTCTAAAATACAAACAGCTGCTGAATTAGGTTTCCCTGTACCTCTTATAATTGCATCTCTACCGGTATTCTGAATTGATTCAATGATTTTAGATGGTGGAGTAGTTGCTTCAACTGAAACTATTTGCTTTGAGATATCACATTTAACGTTTTCAATACCTTCATTTTTCATGATTGCGTCAGTAACCGAATCTACGCATGATTGGCATGTAAGTGCAACGTTATAAACAGTCTCAAAGCTTTGTACCATGGTTGGTTCAATAGAGAAATAAAATTAGTGTAGTGAAATCAAATACAAATGATTATTAATAATCAAAAAAAACGGCTGACAAGTGACATTTCAATTTGAGAGCGGAAAGTTTAAACATGATTTTGGATTTTCTGACTCAAACTTTCAATACTCGTTCAATCTTTAATTATTGACTAATCAATATTTTTTCATTTCATTGTTTAATCTTCAAATATCTCTACATCAATCATTTAATGAATTTCATACGATCGTCCATAAGGACATTCAATCAAAAAAATCCGGTTTTTTATTATACGTTTCAACGATCAATTAAATTTTTATCATGGATTCCTGTACTTTATGTCATTTCAGAACATGTTACATATATAGGTATCGTTGATGGGATATCAATGAAACCAACGTTTAATCCAGAGATTTCCTTATCTAATGATAGAGTATTATTGTGGAAATTCAATGTTAAAAATATTGATAAATTAAAAGTAAACGATGTCGTATTCATAAAATCCCCAATTAATCCAAATCAGATTCATACAAAAAGAATTAAAGGTTTAGCATTAGATTCAATAATACCCAGATACCCAGAAACAAGATCAAAAGTGTTAATACCTTTGAATCATATTTGGGTTGAAGGTGATAATATCCATTCAATTGATTCAAATACTTATGGTCCTGTATCAACTGGCATGGTTGTTGCAAAGGCAACTTGGATTATTTGGCCACTTAATAGATTTGGCCCTGTTCCAGAAAATGGAGGCAGAGAATGTAGGGAAAGACAATTACGCTATCCGGGACATGATTAATGTATCTAGGAAATTTTATAATAAATAATGATCATTAAGTGGTTAATTAGTTTATATATAGAAATGAAATGGCAACAATAAAAAAAAAATTATATGTAGGAAAAGAGGATGTATGGAGGATTAAAGTTGATCGTATTTAAATTTATTTGTATAATGACATTTAAAAATATAGTGAACAAATTCAACTACATGTAATATTCGTAAATTTTTCTTAGACAGGTTTTTATTTAATGTTTACCTTTAGAAATTGGTGTATCATTGTGTTTTTGTTTATATTTACCAGAATAAATTGAAACATATTCCATTTCATCACTTTCAACATTTTCATCCACATTTGAAAAACTTAAATTATCATTTTGAAAAATTGATGATACTTTAGCACCATACTTAGCCTCTGACTTTTCTGGTGTTGTTAATAATGGTGCACTTTTAAAAGCTGAATGGTTAGAGTAAGAAAATGTTGACACTGTTTTACTTTTAGAATGAATTGTATTTCTTCTATTTACTGCGGATAATCTCATATTTGGTATTTTAAATCCATCATTTTTGTTATGTGAAAACGGGGTAGTTTGCGATCTTGTTCCTAAGATTAATTGATCTATTTTACCATTGACGATTGGAACTCTATCATTAAATTCTCCATCTTCATTTATATCAACTTCATCAATATCTGAATCATCTTCAATATCAATCAGATGTTCTAGATCAACAGAATTGTTACCAAAACCACCAAAAATACCATCTTCCTTAGGCGCAAATATTGAGAATGCTTCGGAATCATTACTCGGTTGTCTATTGCTATAAGTACTGGTACTATGGAAAGCTTTTGAATTATTGTTATTAGTAAAAAATCCACGTTTTGAGGGTCTTTGTTGTAAAGTTTGCCCAAATTCAAGTTTGTTAACTGAAGAAAAATCTAAAATCGAAGTAGAATTTATACTCTTAATTGAGCTATGAGATGTTTTCCTACTCAAGCTAACGCACGATGAGCTTCTTGAATTTTTCCTACTTAATTCTCTTTCTTTTCTAAATAAATCCATATTTCTATCACATTCTTCTTTATATAATGGATGATTCATACCAATATAGCTTAAAGATTTTTGAAATTTGATTTCAGAATCATAATAGTATTTGTAGCCACCTTCTAAAACTACAACATCAGGATAGTATAAATTTGGATAAAATTCACCTGATAAGTGTCTATCAAATGAACGTAATTGTTTTGCCTTTGTTGGACCCCTAACTGAAGAAAATTCACAGTGAAATATAATTAATTTTCTATTTAATGAATTAAATTCCAATGGTGATTGATCTAAAATATTATTCGGGAAAAATGCATCTTCTAGTTCATCAAATGATGATATATTGATTGCATTAGCAATATGACCACCATCATATTCAAACTTAAATCTACAATCCACAATAATTAAGTCATCAAAACATTGACAGAATTTTTTATTAGGTAGAGTATGTTTATTATTGAACTCACTCAATATTCTTTTAAATTCTAAAACACTAATACTTGGAATTTTTGAATTTTTATTCATTGTAAAATTAATTGGATTATTATTCAAAACTGAATTACCAGCGAATTCATCATCATCACTACTAACGCTTAAACCATTTATATTGGAAGTTAGCTGATCAGTTTCAAAGTTAGAATTTTTATTAGTGGTTGAAAATTGCACTAATGATTGATGGCGTTGTAATTGTTTAATTCGCAACTTTAGATTTTCCTTATTTAAAACTTTATTTTGAATGGGAGAACCAAAATCCATTGAATTATCAATATTTAAGTTATCATTGTTATTATCATAGTCATTAGTATTTTTATGATTTTCATCATTTTCATCGTATGACATGTTTGATAGATTAATATGATCTTCATCACTTGAATAATAAGAATCATTATCATTATCACTCCTAGTTGGTGTTGATTGAATTGAAGAACAAGAAAATGTAAAATTATTATTTAGAGCTTGATTAGAATTTCTAGACATTATATTTTCATTTGAAAATGCAAATATTGAATCTATACTTGTTTTAGTTGATAATGATTTGAAAAGTGAATTTTTAGACGATATCGAAGAACTTGACTTTTTATGTTTCAAAGAGAATTTACCTCCAGTTATACTATTACTTTGAGATTTATTTCGATTGTGACTGTGACTATGACTGTGACTATGATTATGATTATGATTATGAGAATATGAGTTTATAGCTTGACTACCACTTCTAGAATGAGAATTATTGTGACTGTGAAAGGAATTTGAAGGAGTAGTCGAAACAGATTGATTTAAAGATTTGAACACATTGGAAGTAGATTTTTTCCTTAAATGCTTCTTGATTGAAGAATGTCTTGATATCGGGCTATAGCAACCACCAAAAGTTAGAGATTTTTGTAATGCGTTGTGGGGTATATTATTTTCTTTATTGGAAGCACTTAAAGTGGAAAAGGTGATACTTTCATTTACATTATAGTTACTGTTGAGATTGTTATTTCTGTTGTTATTGTTATCGTTATTGATATTGTTATCGTTGTTGTTATTGTTACTGGTAACATTGTGATTTGTACTTTGAGATAAAGGTCTTTTTAAAGCATTATGAAAGTTTGAACTGAAGGAATGGGATCTTAGTGAAGCTTTATAAGTAGGGGATTCCAGATATGAATTAAAAGTTTTATTTGAAGGAGATGATTGGGTTATATCCAGCATACTAATGAGAAGCGAATGAAATGTGACAAAAGGGGTGTGACGGGATAGGCTGAGATGATGTAAAAGAATTGATTTTCAATTAACAAAGAAGAACAGAAAAAAAAAGATACAATTGCCGATTATTGGTTATGTATATAACGACTTGAAGAGTGCACGAAATGTTAACCAGATATTTGTGTCAACTATACAAAATACTCTGCAAGTGATGTGATGTGATGTGATTTGATGTGATTTGATTTGATTCGATTTGAAGAATTATGAGTTAGCGTTTAACTTTTTCAGGTATTTTTGCTTTTTCCAGCTATTTTTGCTCTTTTGCTTTTTCCCTTTTTTCTTTTTTCTTTTTTCGTTCTTCGGCGTCACCGATTTTTCCACGTTGGCTATTGTTTGCGGCTCGTAGCAACTGGGGGGGTTAATATCGCTAGTTTGATAGTAAAAGCGGTTTCTGAGCAAGCAAGTGTAATGGAGTCAACAGACTTTATTTGCGGGTTGATGTTTGGAAGTTAAAAGCTAAAAGATGAAACAACAACAGAGTCCATGGGTGTTTCAGAAACAACCATATGCTAGGGCTCGTAATCAAAGATTGTAGATTATGACGATGGAACATACATAACATTAACATGTGGCGGCGTTTGCCCATTGGGGAAAGAAGTTTTCATCTCCGCGGCTGACGCACGCAGTGTTGATGTTTTACCCTTTTGGGCACGCGTGTTTGGTTTGTGTATAGTGTTGTGTATTGTGTTCCCATTGGTTCTCTGCATCTTATCTTCTCAAAACAGTACGTATTATATATATGTTACACAGCTCTATTCACTTGCTGCCACAAGACTTCGCAAGATATCTTCGTAATGTCCGTGGGTTGCGTTATTGGCACGACGGAGCAATCTTTCGGCTTCTGCATAACTCGTTTCCTGTGCTTCACTTTCTAGCTCTTGTAAGTTGCCATACGTGATCAAAGCTTCAGCTTCATTCACCCAGGTTTTAGGATCTTCTTCGTCGTGTGTTTCACGGAGATGTTTGATAGCCTTGTCAACTAATCTCAATCCTTCCTTACGTGCATTCTCAACCGTTTCAACCATCTCCTTATCTTCTTCTTTTTCTTCTTCTCCTTCTTCTTCACGATCATACTGGTAACTGTTATAGAATGCAATAGGTTCTTCTGCTTCCATTAAATAACTTTGTCCTAATTTTTCATAAACACTTCTCTTGATTTTTTTATCAACTTCATCCCCCATTAGTTTCTTATACTTGATCATATTATCCCTCCAAAATACATTGTGAGAATCATCATTTTGAATTTCGTATAATGGATGGTCTTCAGATATTTCAAAATCTTCTTCATCGAGTACATCTTGTGCATTTTCAACACTTTGCTCGTTACTATTCTTCGTATTCTTTCCTTCATATTCTTTTGCTTCCTCTAATTCCTCTTCTTCGTCATCACTATCAACAACTTCTGTCATTTTATTACCAAATTTATCAATAATATCCAATAAATCGTCAAAAGTGTTTAAAATTTCAAGAATCCATTCTTCATTGAAAATTTTGATATTTTTTCTCCGTTCACATTCTTTAACAGTTGATTTCCATATACGAATAAAATCTTTGAACATACTGTTCAATCCTTTAAAGTCTTCAACCTTGGAATCAATTGTCATTTGACCAATGTATTCAATTGCAATTTTGTTCAAAATAATATTACATTTTGCAAAATTTAACACGATATTATCATTCCCAAATTTATTAAAACCTTCATCAATTCTATCTAACGCATTTTCAATCCATTCTTTAACTTCTTCATCTGGTTTAAATTTAGCAATATCACTTAATGCTAATGCATAAATACAATAAAATTTATCATTCAATTTGATGTCTTCGTTACCACCATTTTCAACACAGTTTCTCAAAATTCTGTCACATTCATTAATTATACCATTAAGAATTAATTCGTTATTTTTTTCACCATCTGTCCATGTTTCCCAAAGTCCAATTAACTGTGATAATGGATCATCAGGATTCACTTCATTTGATAATTCAACGGTTAATAATTGTTCATTTGAGTCATCACTTTTTTCAAGTGATGTTACCTCTTCTTCAAGTTTTTGTTTCTTTGATTTCAATTTACCTAACCCTAACTTTCTTTTAGACATGATGATTATTGGTTTTTAAAAAAAAAAAAAAAACACTGAATAATTAATCAGTTAAATAAATCATGTCATTTAATTTTCAAAAAATTATTCAGCATAAAAATTAAAAATCGAGAAAAAAAAATGCAAAAATGAAAAATGCATGCAGAAAATTTAATGTCATATGATTTCCCTTTTGGGAAACCACAAAATCTTATTCTCCATGGGACCTATTATTACATAATACATCAATTTACTTAGTGATACTTAGTAACAAGTACATAAGCATTGCTAATTATTTAATCAATGTCACGATTTTCTCTAAATCTACATTTTCATCAATTGAAACACCTGTTTCAATAATTCTAAATTCCTCATCATCATTTAATTTTGTATAAACATCACAAGCCCAACCAGTTATAATTAAACCCGGTGGTCTACTTTCAATTTTCCCACAAACATCTACTAAATTACCTAGCCTTGTTCTAATAACTCTTTCATCACCACAACTTGCTCTTTCAACTATCGCAACTGGTAACTCCTTTGGCCATTGTTTTTCATCAATTAAAATTGATAAAATATCAACTATTCTTTTAATACTCATTAAGTATATAACTGTTCTTTTTGGTTCAAACATTGGTAAATTATCAGGTATTTTACCATGTCTACCAACACCGGTACAAATCATAACTTGATCAGCAACACCTCTATGAGTTGTTGGTATACCAGCATTTGCAGTTGCAACAAATGCACTTGATAAACCACATAATACATTAACTTTATATCCATGTTTTTGGAAAAATAAATATTCTTCACCACCTCTACCGAAAATATAAGGATCACCTTGTTTTAACCTAACAACATTAAGACCTTTCTCTAATGATGATAAACCGATTTTTAATAATTCATCTTGTGCATTATCTGCATTCCCTGGAAATTTTCTAGCAATAAAAATTTCAACGGATTTTGGAATTAAATCTAAAATTTCTTGTGGGACTAATTTATCAGCTAAAATTAAATCAGCTTCATGAATTGAATTTAGTGCCCCAATTGTTAAGTTTGAAATTGAACCAGGACCTGAACCAATCAAAGAAATTTTACCCCTTTTATTTGAAGGTAAAGATGAATTGATGCTTATCTCATTCAAATCATCATTTAATTTATCAATTGATATTTTACCTAATTCATTTAACGGATAGTAATCAACAATTTGAGATAACCATTTTAGTTTTTCTTTTGGATTTAAAATTTCATCACTTTTAGAATTAATCAATTTTCTTACATTTGAAACATTCTCAATAATTTCATTAATATTTGGTGGAATTGACTTTATAATTTCTCTTTTCAATCTTGAGGACATTTTACAACCTTGTAGATTTGTCGTTATACCAATTTGTAAATTTTCATTATTATAAGTGGATAATAAAGTGAAAGTTGAGTATTTGGAAGAATTGAAAGTATTTACTGGAATTCTATTTTCAATACAGACATTGAAAATTGATTCTATTAAACTATCATTATGATTTAAATTTAGTAAAAACACTCTGTCAATTATTTTCTTAACTTTTAATCTACCTAAGGTTAATAAATCATCAATTTGGAAATCTCTATTAAGAACAGTTAAGTTGTTACTCAATTCATTAGTTTCTAATGTTAAAGATTTGATTATTTCATCGTATTTAATGAAAGGATTTATTAAAATAACGTTATTAGGATTTGAATTGAGTGATAAATTCAACTTATTGATTAAATTTTTGGAAATGGTAGTGGATTGATCAACCAAAAGAATGGCTTCATCAGATGTGTTGAGCTGTGCAAGAATTTTCATTTGAAGATGGGGACTTGTGAGAAAGAAACAAATTATTTAAAAGTGATTAGGTTTAAAGGATACAATGTTTATAATCTATCAAGTGAAAAATTCTGACCATTAAACGGGTTCTGATTGAAAATTGGAAATGGAAAACAAAAAAAATTTGATAAGCCTTCCAACTGTGGCGTTTGTACAAGTTGCAACGGACACGTGATCTAGATTTGAGTTTTGAATTTTGAATTTTGAATTTTGCATTTTGAATTTTTTTCTATTTTTTTCTATTTTTTGCCGGAAGCATCGGAGACGGAGACGGAGACGGAGACGGAGACGGAGACGGAGACGGAGACGGTAAAAAAACAGTTCACGACTTATTTCCCGTTTACTATTTCCCATTTCCGTTTCTCGTTTCTTGTTTCTCGTTTGTTCTTTGTTTTCCGGCTCCGGTGGAAACGGCATCGCTGTTTCCAGACGTTTTGAGTTGTGTTTGTGTCATTTTGTGTCGTGTTGTGCCATTGTCAGTGACCTTTATTATTATTAATTGCCTATTTGCTAGTTTTTTTCCTGTTAATCTCTAAACCCTCCCCACTTTTTAGGCATCCCTCGATTTTGTTTCCGGTTCTTCCTTTTTTTGTTAACCTAGCGTTCCGGCTTCCATCATATCCGCTATGTAATTTTATCTCAATTATTTTGATTTAGCTGTATAAATAGCTGACCTTCCACCCTAATAGTTTCTTGTACTTTAAACTTATAAGTTAAAATAATAGTTCAATTGTTAATTACAGTTCTTCATTAAAATGTCCAAATTTATTCTTTACATTCTTGCTATTTTATTCCCACCTATTGCAGTCTACTCAGTTGAAGGTCTCAACAAGACTTTCTGGATTAATTTCATTCTATGTTGTTGTATTTGGTTTCCTGGTATTTTACATGGTTTATACGTTGTTTCAAAATCTGATGAAAAATAAATGAATTACTAGTTACTGTTTGTTACTTCCCAATATACAGATTCCATACATGTCTAACTTTATTTAATTTAATGTTTACCCTATTTAACTAATTAATTTATAATTTATAATGTCTAATATAATACCTTTATTGAAATAGAACTTGTAAATTAATTTCTACTTTATTCATAGTACGATCATCGGTCATCATCGCAAAAAAATCAGAGAAAATAAATATTATGTTCAGGTACTGGCGTGATTATACTTTTTATTGTATTTTTTTCTTTAACTAATAGAATAAAATTCTAAATTTAGTTAGAAGAGACCTCTATGACATACTGACATTCTATTACCAGCCCTGACCAGTAACATATATGTTGCCATCACGTTTAACCTCACTTCGTGACCGCATTACATTAATTAAACAACTACCACTTATGCTTACTTCCAACATCATTACAGACACGTCAGTCAAATTCTCGTAGCATAGTAACATTAAAGCTGATGTAACTAGTATGATGTCTTCAATCATCGCTGGCTGATAAATGTAAGTGTTGTCAGAGTACGTGAATCTAATAACTTCATTAGACCGTTTAACGATGTTAGTGTCTCTTAAGTCTTGTACATAAAGAACAAAACCATGTATACCGCCTATCTCTAATACTGTTAAATATTGGTGGGCACTAGCATCAGTATACCACCAGCCTGTTACTTTGCGCAGGGCTGCCAGGCCTAGCAGTCACCTGACTACACCACATCTTATCGCACCATGACAGAATCGTGTGCGCTAACCCAATAGACGGATTGAGGATAACATCTATCCCAGACATTCAGCATGGTTGTCGTTTCCGGTGCGATGCCGGCGGTCAAGACCATTAAAGCTTGTGGATTCGTCAACTGGATGTTGTGAGTAACCCAGTCATACAAAACTCGATGATTTAAATCTCAGCTATGACAACCGTTAGAAGTTCCAGGCCGAAAATGAGTGTAGCATTAGCCGGGAACTTCATTCTTTATAATTTTTCTTATGGTTGATCATTATAGATTTGACCTGATGTTCGATAATTATAAAATAACTTAGTAAGACTTATAAAAGGTGGCGACTCACGGGATGACTTATACCGATTCCAGTAGTCATGGTACACAAAGAGCGAACCTTGGAAGTACGTTTTCACCTTTATCTTTTTAATTTGACATTGAAAAAATCACTCGTAATTACTAATTTAATTTATAATCGGATATTCCCTCATTTTAGGTCATCTCCAGAGCGTACCTAATTGCCGGTAGAAGTTAGGGTCTACGAAGTACGATTTTAAACGAGACAAATATGAAAAGTTAAAATCACGCCTAAACATTTCCGAATAATGGTTTAGTGTTATAACCTCATGTGATTCGATGATCGAAAATTTAAAATGCAATTTAATTAATTGCCAATCTCTTATCTTTTCACTTTGCATATAGCCGTAAACCGTAAACATGATGCATTTTTTGTTTAAATATGTAACCCAATCCTTCATTTTTCCTTTTGTCATATCACATTTTGCTTTGATCTACCAGTTTACTTGTTTTCTTCCCTTCTTCTTCCCTTATGCCCTTCATTCCTTGTTTTTTTTTCGTTTCTTCTTCTTTTCTTTTTTTTGTTTTCCTTTCTTTCTTTCTTCTTCTTAGTAATTCTATATATATAAGTCTAATACTCAAAAATGGCTGCTAATAAATGGTTCGCAATTGCTGCTTGTTGTATTGTTCCACCTTTAGCGGTTTACATGTGTGAAGGTTTTGGCAAGTCATTCCTTGTCAACTGTGGTTTCTGTTGTTGCATTTGGTTCCCTGGTGTTTTACATGCTCTGCATATTGTTGGTAAGAATAAATTCAAAGGTGAAGAAGAATTTGATGAAAAATAATTTATTCTTAAGTTTTATTCGTTTTCAATCATTAATTACAATTCCATGATAATATCCTAATGTTTACTGACTATTTGTTCGTTTATTTTATTTACGTGTACTTAATTCACAAATCAATTACTATTTATAATCTAATATTTTTAATCTATAATTTTTAATCTAATATTTATGTTCTAGTATTTATAGTTTAATATTTAATACTTTTAAAATTTTTTAGCATTTCTTGATTTTTTATTTTATTATCAGCTATATACAAAACTATATCATTATAAGAAAAATCCAATTTCAATCTATTTAATCAAATTGTGGGACTAACATATCCATAACTGGAGATTGAATTAAAAAGACACCAGCAACAAATAAAACAACATTTAAACCAATCTTACCTGCTGGAGAACTGAAAAAGCCTGGTTCGGTGGATGGCTTGTCTTGTGGCATAGAGAGACTGTTCATTTTTTGTGTATTGATATGAATATGTTATATACGGTTTCTAAAGATTCTGATCCTAATGTGAAATACGAACAAACTCTCGAAATGGACGACCAAGTATGAAAGAAATGAAGAAACCGGTGGCAACAAGTTGAAGAAAAATTGCGACGGTCGTCGTAATCAAAAATAAAACAAATACTTCTGTACACCTTCAATTTTTCAATTTTCAGTTTTCAATTTACGTTTTTTCTCTTTTCCAACTTTTCAACATGAAATGAACAAACTCAATGGATTTTGACGATAAATAATCAATAAAAATTATCTTTAGCTTTAAATAAACAAAGCTATATCAATAATGTTGGCATTTACACGTGCACCTCTTGTTGTTTCATCAACAGCTAAACATTCCATTAAGTGTTTTTCCACTTTTTCTCCCGTTCTAGCTCCAAAAAATAAAAAAGATATTGAAGCAAAAAAAGCTTTGGAAAAAAGACAAGAACGTAGAGAAGCTCTAAAGAAGGTAGCAGCAAAAAAACCAGCAGTTTCGAATCCTTTGTTTATGTCAATTGCTGATGCACTCAAATACCTAAGAGCAAGTGAAGTTGGTAGAACGATTAATGAAGCGTCAATTACTGTTCAAACACCAATACTAAAAGATCGTGGTGTTGCTCCAATACAAGGTGCTGTTAGATTACCGAAACCTTTAAAGGAAACTAAAATTTTATGTATTACAAATGATGAAGTTAAAATTCAACAAGCTTTAGATAACGGTGCAGCACAAGCTGCTGATTCAAAAATTATTGACGAAATTGCAAGTGGTAATTTAAATGTTGAACAATTTGATAAAGTTTTGGCAACTCCAGAAATAGAACCTTTATTAAGAAAAGTAAGTAAGATCTTAGGTCCAAAGGGTCTAATGCCAAATGTTAAAAGAGGTACAGTTTCCGAAGATTTGAATAATTTAATACTTTCAACTTTGGGTACTCAACCATTTAGAGAAAGGAACAACTATGTTGCTTTAACTATTGGTAAATGTAATTTCACTGACGCTGAAGTTTTAAATAATATATTAGCTACTTCAAATGCTCTTAAAGAGAGTATCAAAAATACAAAATCTAAAAAACCAATTATTATGGGACAATCGATTTTAAGTTCAACTCATGGTCCAGGTATTGTTATTAACTTCTGATCCTTTGAATTTGAAGTTCTTGTAAATATATGTAAAAAAAACATTAAAATAGAGTTTTATAAGTTATATCAATATAACCATTTCGTTATAAAAAAAAAGGTAAATGGTGTTACAAACCATTCTATACATCATTCATATCATATGATGTGCACTCTGCCTTATGCATAAAAGCAACGGAACTGGCATTTGTTTCGTTTAAAATCATAATTGTTGTCGGTAAAGTCGAAGTCTTTTTGATTATTTATCATTACATTCAGATCTTTCATATTTACAAAAAAGGTTTGAAATTATTATCATCGATAAACAATTGAATAATTCAGAATAACAGTACCTTTGAAATATTAATTAGAAAATAATTTCGTAGCTCGTCAGTTAAATTGTCTAGTTTATAATTAATCGACACAGTGTTTTGTGTTTCGTAGCAAAAAACTTAAAGGAGGCTCTTCATTTGAGAGCCGTCAAAACTTTTATAAGATGATTTGCTTTAACGCGTATTTGCAATTTTCATGGACACTTGTTCAAATATAAGATTTAGGTTGAATTTTCTCTCTTTTCTCCAAACAAAAGTGGTTTCATATAATTAATTATGACTGAAAAGAAAGAGGGTATTTTCAATGAAGAAGGTCTGGAAGATTTGCAGAAAATAGAACAATTGCAGTCAACCAAAAATCGAATTTTAATTATAATAGTATTGCTACTAACGTCAATTATACTTGGATTCCCATCTTGGATTTTAACAACATCAGTTGAACGATCCATACTACCTATTGAAGAAATTGCTGAGTTAAACAATATGTATTCAAATAATATTGAATATCAAATTCCAGTTGAGTTAATTGAATTACCAAATACACTGGATGGATTAGTTGATGAAGCTCAAAATTTATTAAATTCAAAATTGGAAGATTCAAATGTTAAAATTAAATTGTTAAAAGGAGGTGACTTGTTAAAAAATGGAACTAACAATTATAAATTAAAACTACTTTTGAATGAAGACGAAGATAAACTTGTGATTAGTCCAAATAAAGATAAACTAATTAGATTGTTTATTACACCAAATGTCATTAAAAATGGGCTTGTGAGTGATTTGATTTCAAGAATTTTAACAGACAGTGTATTTGATTCAGAAATAAATAATAAACCAAATAACAACATTATTAGATTTCCTTTTAATAATGACTATAAAATAAGTATCAATTTTTTACATTCAAATAATAAAATGTTAAATTCTAATGAGTTAATCAAAAGCTCAATCAAGAATTTTCAGAATTTTATTCAAGTTCTTAAGCCTTTTGCAAATTTTACAATTGAGTTTCAAGAATTATGGTATGAAACACGAAAAGAAACTAATGGAGAATTTCAAAAAGACAATAAAACATTTATTAAAGATGCAAGTATGTTTATCGATTATTCAGATTGGGGATTAGATCAAGACGTTGAATTGAATCCTGTTATTAATTTGAATTTGTATTTACCAGATAATGAAGAACTCATTATTGAGAATTCAAGTAAAAACTCATTCATAATACCACAATGGGGTGGTGTTGTAATTCACAACGAAAATGAAGAACTGGACTACTATAAACTGAATGAAATCTTTGATATATTTGCATTTCAAATATTGAAATTAATTGGCATTGATACAGATTCGAATAGATCAATATTTTATAGAGTTGATGAAATGATTAGAACTCAAACTATCAGCAATATAAAGGAAAGTTTAAAAAATTACGAAAGTTTAATCAAATTAAGTAACCAACTAGAGACCATTACAATTCCACTACAAACAGTGAATGAAATTGAAGAATCCATTGATGAAATGAAGAAAACCATGGATAATTTAAAACAATTGAACTGGCTAGAAGCATATAAATGTTCAATTATAGCTTTAAAACTTTCCAACAAGGCATTCTTCCATAAGGACATGGTTCAACAAGCATATTTCCCTGAAGAACATAAAATGGCTGTGTATTCTCCTTTACTGGGCCCTTTTGTGACCATCTGCGTTCTTGCCCTTATCAGAGGTGTGAAAGAACTAAGAAAGTAAAGTTTGTGTATTTGTATTTGTATTTTATAAATCGCCTAACAACTCTGAAGCATGATGGAATCCCAAAGAAAAGCCGAAATGTTTCACAATGTCTTGTTTACTAGATTTGCGTTACTGTAAAAAGTGCTGTATTTGAATTTTGTGAAACCACTCTTCTGGGGGACCCACGAATTACATGGGAAAAACAAGTTCTATTTGTGGGCCCAGACACTAACCCACCGAATTTCAGCTCCTTTTTTTTTCGTTCCTGAAAGCGGAAATCTGGAAAACAGAAAACAGGAAATGAAAACGATTTTCGGATTTTGAAGTACCACCTACCGTAAGGTGTTAAGTAGTTTCATATCACCGCCTGCATTCTTTCTTTACAGTTTCAGCATATTTTATTCTGACCATATCAATGATCACGATACTTGGAAATAGAAACAGGAGGACATTGCTTTTGCAGCTTGCTGCTGTTATCATCGTGGTAATGGTAGTTTATAATTTTGCATCTTCCGTTCCTTTCTCAAACAAGCCATCTTTTCTTACCAATGAACAGAAGGTCAAGGAGAACTCTAAAGACAATAAGATTGTAAGTAATACCGAGGGTGACAGCGAACTATCTGATGATTTAAAATCTTCTGATTTATTTTCAATAAATGGTATTCAATTAGGTACCGATCCAGTTGAAGGTAGAAACCTTTTAATTGATAGTTATAAACGTCAGAATGCAACTATTATGACATTATGTCAAGAGGGTGATTTAAAGGGGGTTATTGAAACTGTACGAAAATTAGAAGATAGATTTAATAAAAATTATCATTATGATTGGGTTTTTTTAAATGATGTTGACTATAGTGAAGACTTTAAGTCTCAAGTTTCAAGATTTGTTTCGGGTAAAGCAAGATTTGGTGTTATTCCAAAAGAACATTGGTCATATCCGGCATTTATTGACCAAGAGAAAGCAAAGGAAGAAAGAAAGAAGATGGAAGACGATGGAGTTATTTATGCTGGTTCGGAATCATATAGACATATGTGCAGATTCAATTCGGGATTTTTCTATAAGCATCCAATTATGGAAGAATACAAGTACTATTGGAGAGTTGAACCTCATGTGGAATTTACTTGTGATATTAATTATGATCCATTCAAATATATGGCTGATAATAATAAAACTTATGGTTTCACAATTACAATTCATGAGTTTTTACGTACTATTGAAACGTTATGGGATACAACAAGGGAATTCATAGACCTACATCAAGATTATTTACATTCAAACAATCTAATGAATTTTATTTCGAATGATAAAGGTAAAACATATAATTTATGTCATTTCTGGTCTAATTTTGAAATCGCAGATATGGATTTTTGGAGATCAAAAGAGTATGATGAGTATTTTGAATTTTTGGATAAATCTGGTGGATTTTTTTATGAAAGATGGGGAGATGCGCCAGTACATTCGATTGCTGTTTCCTTATTCCTTGATAAAGAAAAAGTGCATTTTTTCAGAAATATTGGATACCAACACGGAGTTTATCAAATGTGTCCAACGGAGGATGAACTCTATGACACAAACAAATGTTTTTGTGAAAAGAAAAATGATTTTACATTTGATGGTTATGCATGTGGTAAGGAATTTTTCAACGCAATGGGCTGGAAAAAGCCTAAGAATTGGGAAAAGTACGCAGATTAGTTTTCGAAAATTAGCCTCTTTGTTTACCCTTTCTCGTTAAATTTATATAAGTCGTGTTTACCACTTGCTGTGTGTTCTTGCATTGCAGTCTCAGTGTCTCACCAAACCCTATAGAATACCGGATAATAGTAGATACCATCTAGAACCGTAGATAAACCTGCCGTATGTATTCATATGTGATAGTAAACAACAAACAGTGCCGGACATTTGTAAAAGAAGCCGCGTATTCGTGTTTGGTGGTCTGGAATTTCGTTTTACCTGGGATGAAAACTGAAGACTGAAAACTGGAAATGGATCTCTCGCATACAAGGCTCCTCAAATCTCTTTCCGGTTTGTTCTGCCTTAAGGTTTTTGGCGTTTCATCGGTTTGTTCCTTTGCTTCCTTGATATTACCCTTTGTCTATTTGCTTACAACTAGGCGTTATCCTTTTTTACTTTGCCATGTTGTTGAGAAGAAGTAGATCTTTGGCAGTATATATCGGCCTGGTGGTCTTCATCTCCGTTATTTCGGTCTCCATTTATAAATCATCAGCCAAATCAGAAAATGTCGATATCAACTCCATGATCGATCTTAAAAATAATATTTTTGCAGATTCTCAGAATTCAAATCATAATAATAATAATAATGAAAACATCAGTGCTGAAAATCTTGTTGGTTCTGGTGATCAAAATGATGAAGATAAAAATATCAAAAACACGGTTGAGTCTAACGAGTCTGATCAGTACAAAGAGCAAACGGAAGTTGAACAATTTCTAGATAAAACTTTAAATATTGCAGAAGATGAAGAATCTATGGAAAAAATTAAATTAAAGGCAGATATATCCAAAATGACAGATGAACAGATTAGAGAACAGTTGTCGTTAATTAAAGAACAACAACTGGAAAAAGAACGTTTACAAAACGCAGAATTACCTGATAATACTCACAGACTTTCACCTAATGCGCCAGAAGAAACTCAAGGTACGTTGCTCAATAATATTGATTTGATTCGTAAAGATAATCCCCCTGATAATCAGCCATGGACTCAATATGAGATTGAAAGAATTATACCGGCTAACTATGTTAACGAAATTCAGAGAGAAAATGCAACACTATTAACACTTTGTAGAAATTCTGAGTTGTATGAAATTTTGGATTCAATTCAACAATTAGAAAGTAGGTTTAATAAAGACTTTCATTATGATTGGGTTTTTTTGAATGATGAACCATTTAGTGAAGAATTTATATCTTTAACGTCAAATATGATTAGCGGTAGAACAAGATATGGTTTGATTCCTAAAAAACATTGGTCTTATCCAACATATATTGATCAAGATAGAGCAAGAGATATTAGAGAAAGCAGGAAGTGGTCAATGATCACATATGGTAGTAGTGAATCTTATAGACATATGTGTCGATTTAATTCCTTGTTTTTCTATAAGCATCCAATAATGGAAGAATATCAATATTATTGGAGAGTTGAACCTCATGTTAAGTTTGCATGTGATATAATTGAAGATCCCTTTACATTTTTAAGGGTTAATAAGAAAAAATATGGTTTCACAATTTCAATGAAAGAATTACCAAATACAATTGAAACATTATGGAAAACCACTAAGCTTTACTTTCAAAAATTAGAAAAAGATTACTTTAATTGGGGTAATGAAAATGGAAATGAAAACTTGTTAAAATTCATTAGTGATGATGGGGGTGAAACATACAATTTATGTCATTATTGGACCAATTTTGAAATTGCAAATTTGGATATTTATAGAAATGACATATATGAGGGTTATGTTGATCATTTGGATCATGCGGGTGGATTCTTTTATGAAAGATGGGGTGACGCACCAATTCATTCAATTATATTCAGCTTGATATTGAAAAAAGAGGAAATATTTATGTTTCAAAATATTAGTTATGAGCATACAGTCGCCAAAACATGTCCATTAAATTTTGAATTTAGAAAAAAGGCAAGGTGTGTTTGTGATCCAAATGATAATTGGGTTCTAAGAAGTGATAGTAGCTGTAATTTGAAATTCTTGGAAGTGGGATCAGTTGAAAAACCTATCGAACTTGAAGAAGTTTTGAAGAACATCAATGATAAAAAGGCTGCCGATGAAAGTCTAAGGGTTCAACAGCGGAAACTGAGACTGGAAACTGCGAGAAGACAGGCAGATATCAGACGTAAAAAGGCGGAAGAGAGGAGGAAATCTCGTTTGGAGGCCCAGAAAACGAAAAAAGAAAGAAAAGCGAAAGGCCAATAAACAGTCTGAGCAATAGTCTGGCACTCCGCAATAGCCAATGTATATACATATACCTAAAACAACCTGTGTACAGTAACAAAAACCGAACATTCGGCAACCTCACTGCCCAATCAGGAAACAAATGCAACTGCAATGGTAAACAAAAAATGAAAATACATGTTGCGGACGATCGACGCGGTTCTATATTTAACTATTTTCTTTCTTTTTTCTCTTTGTTTTTTTTTTGTTTTGTTTTCGCTGAAAACTGAAAACGGAAGAGAAGAAAAAAGAAAAGGAAGTTGATTTGGTTGAAGCAGGCCAGTTTCTCATCATCAGTTGTACGCTTGTTCTTCTGTTCTTCTGTTCTTCTGTTCTTCTGTTCTTCTGTTCTTCTGATCTACTTCCTCCCATAGCAAACCACTCGCTTCTCTCTCGTTACCTATCTTATCAGAATGCTTTCATACGTTTCCCTTGCCGTTATCCTTGCTGCTTATGTCGCTCCATCCGCTGCAACCCCACCAGCATGTCTATTAGCTTGTGCTTCAACTGTTGTCAGATCTTCATCAACTTGTAACCAATTAAATGAAATCAGCTGTGTTTGTTCCTCTGAATATTCAACCATGCAATCATGTCTTGAATCGTCTTGTCCAGAAGGTACTTCAGACGCTGCTTTATCTGCATTCAACAGTGTTTGTTCAGATGCCGGTGTTGATGTATCATCTTCATCCACTTCTTCTTCTTCTTCTTCTTCTTCTTCTTCATCTTCTGCTGAACCATCCTCTTCATCATCCTCATCCTCATCCTCAACTGAGCCAACCACCTCCTCAGTTGAATCAACCACCTCCTCAGTTGAATCAACCACCTCCTCAGTTGAATCAACCACCTCCTCAGTTGAACCAACCACCTCCTCAGTTGAACCAACCACCTCCTCAGTTGAACCAACCACCTCCTCAGTTGAACCAACCACCTCCTCGTCTTGGGAATCAACCACTTCCTCAGTTGAACCAACTACTTCTTCAACCTCTTCCTTCTCCTCTACAACATCTATTTTTATTCCTGTTGTTTCATCTGATAACATGGCTGGATCTCTTCAATTCAATGGTGTATTAGGTGTTGCAGCTCTTGCTGCTGTTAATTTACTTTAATTAGTTTACTAGAGTATATTTATTAATTTTCAATGTTAAAAGTCTACAACTTTAGAATGCATATACAAAATTTTCAAAAACATAAAATCATATATATTTAGTCCCCTGTACTTATATATATGTTATACCCTTCTTTTTCTCTTTCCTTTTAATTTAAATAAAATACTATTTAGTTATTCAATCATTATTTTGATTTTAGTTTAAAATTTAGAACTTAGATCTGAATGCGGGACAAAAAAAATCCCATGTTTCATTTTTTCAAGTTCTCAAAACTCCCTTAACGTAAATACAAATTGTAAACAAACCTTTTTATTGTTGTATCTTAGGACATTCTTTGCTACATCGTTTTTATTTTTTCTTCTCTTTATCATAACACCGCTTTGCTAGATTTTTGACACATTAAAAAATGCTTGGAATGTTACCCTTAGAAGAATATGTTGCTAATTATGATTCAATACTTGAAGATAAACCTTTCCAGTTTGGTAATATGAAAGGTAGGGTTTTAAATAAATCAAAATTTTTTAATGATCATTCTGACTACGAAGTTCTTTTGAGACATAGTATACCTGATAAATACAATTCATACTTTTATTTTCCTAATAACGATTTTGAAATTGAACTAGGTAGGTCTTCAATTAAAGAAAATGTTAATGCCAATGGTTATAAGAATACTAATATCAATAACAATAATAAATTAAATTTGAGTCCAATTAAAAATAATTCTGATAACATTAACAGCAGTATAAAAGATAGTGAAGTTTTACTTAAAAAAAGTTCTCCATCGCTTCCAGAGTATCTTCAAAAAGAGACTAAATCAACTGATACTGATTTCTCTTTAGATCTTGGTAACTTAAATGTATCTAATAATTATGATAATTTCAACTTAAACAGAAAAAATCCATCCAATTCCAAAGTATTTATCAACTCAAAAAACGTTTTACAAAAACCTTTTGATATAAATATTGATGATATTGATGATTTTTGTGAGCAAACTTTTAAAATCTTAAACAAAAGTAGTTTGGAAGATAAAGATGGTAAAGACATAAATCTAATGATTCAAACTTTAATTGAAAACTTAAAAGACTTGAAATTTGAAAATCATTCATTGAAATCAAATTCATATGAAATGAAGTTGATCGTTAATGATTTAAATAAATTAATAAGTTCTTATAAATCAAAATTAAAATCTTACTATCTTGAAAACAGAGTTTTAAAGTCAAAACTTAACAACACTTTGCAACAGAAATCATTGGTTCGTAATAATATTAATAATAATGATAGTAATAGTGAAGCAAATGTTAATCAGTTGGAGAGTATTGATACCATTAATGATATTGATGAACAGATAAAGAAATTACAGCATAAGAGAGAAAAATTAATCCACGCTAAATCTAAGAAGCCGTTAGCTGATGTTAATTTATCTGAATTATCGGATAAAATTGTAAACAAGCTGTTCATTCAATTTCAAAATCATAAAAAGGAAAATCATTCAGAATCTTCAAAACACGCATCTAACAACAATAACCAAGATTGTCCATTTTGTGTTAAATCAAAAGAAAATGATTTATTTTCTACACTATTTCAAAACTCAAATAATAAAGAGTTATCTCAAGACCAAATGATAGAATTATTAGCAGAACGTATAAAAGTAAAACTTAATAACGCTCATGTTGATAATGAAAATGTTCCTGATATTTGGTAATAATTTGGAGTAACATATATTATATGTTTTATTCTTTTTATGGGAGAGGTTTAAAGCATTTGTAAAATAATCTATGTAATACTAGTTAAGTTTCTTTAAGTAAACAAAGTGTCTATATAAAATAAAAATAACGAAATTTTTTATTTTTTACCCTTCTTCTTCTTGTTTTTCTTTTTGGAAACTGTTTCAGGTGCTGTCTGTGTAGATGTCGCCGTTTTTGTTTCAACAACGGGAGTAACTTCAGTTGAGTCGATACCTTTGACAACTTCATCTTTGGAAACATTTGATAATATTAAACTTAAACCATCTTCATCTTTACCTTGTATATTACAACCTCTTGGGCCTAATGCATTGCATAACTTAGAAAATTCTTTAATTTTGTGAGTTTTGAAAACATGACAAATACCATGTTTTGGATCGTATGTTTTGAATTTTATTATTGATTTGAGTTTACCATCATCTTTCTTACTATGTGTATAGGTTATAGATATCGTTGTAGTTGATGGATTTGCCTTTAATAGAGACTCTGTAGAAGTAATATATGTATCAATGTGCTTCACCTGCATTTTTATACCAGTTTTGTAATTAACTCCTGTTATTATAGTAGAAATGGCAATACGGTTGTGAATTTGAAAGAAAACTGGAAACTACGATTTAGGAATTGTTCAAACTCATAAAAAGTCAACGCACTCGGAAATATAATAAAAAATGAGAAAATGGTTTCGACGATTCTTTTCAATCTATATTTTATATTTTAACCATTGACAATCACAATAAACTAAATAAAAAATATATAGTTTTCAAAATATATACACGTATAAACAGAAAAAAAAAAAAAAATATACAGGATGTTTAATTAATTTGAGAATCTAGTGATTCTGGAATTGTATAACCATTTTCTTTTAAAGATGATAAAATTCTTGGTAATTCGTTACCCAAATCTGTTCTAGATTTGCCTAAATCTTCCAGTATTTCCTTAACAAATTCGTGATCATTGGATTTAATACCTTGCATTAACAGAAAATAGAAAGTATATTTGTTTGGTAATAATCTTGGATTGTTTGGATGGGCTTTGATAAGTGTTTTAATATCTAACATAAACTTCCTAATTCCTTCAATATCATTTTTAATTGTATAACCCTTTAAGATTGAATTATACAAGATTGCACTTGGTAAAATACCGTTCTTTAATGCTTTGTTATAATAGTATAATGCATTATCCATATCACCTACATTTGAAAATGATGTAATAATACCAGTATATGCAACTTGATTTAATTTCATTCCGGCATCTTCCATACCTTGTAAAATTGAAAAACCTAAGTCAAATGTTGAGTCATTTTTTAATAAATTTGTGGCAACTACTAATAAAGCAACTTCATTGAACTTGACGTCGTGCGAATTCATGACCTTGATAATATTAAAAATTTTTGATAGAACTTCATCCTTTGATAAATCAGAATTTCTAGCATTTTTCATTAATAAGTCAATAATGGTTGTCCAGGATGCGACATCTGGTTTAATAGATTCATATTTTGATGATAACAAATTATCTAATAATTCATTAGCTTCAGTGAATTTTTTATCATAAACTAATCTACCTAATAATTTATTGTAAATTTCAATTGTTGGAACAAATGAATCATCCTTTTGATAAATATAAAACAGTTGTAATGCTTCAATGTTTTTTTTAGAAGACAATAAATATTCAATCATCGTATTTTTTAAAGTTGAATCATATAATTTTGGTTTATGTTCCCTCAAATCAACAAGAATCTCCTTTGCCTTTTCTGCTTTACCTGATTTGAGCAGATATTGAAGATAAATTGCATAGGATTCAGAATTTGGGCTAATAGTATTATTTAATAATTTCCAAACTGATTCAACTTTATTTTGTGAATTTGAAATTGAAATATGAGTAAATGAGTTTAGTAATTGATTCCATATGGAAATATTAACAGGAATTTTGTGTTCACTAGCAAATTTCCAGAGCTCAATACCTCTTGAGTATAGCTTTACATTGTTTAAATATTTCATATAATGAGCGATTGTGTCTGGTTGGATTTCAGTTTCTTTACCTTTGTATGCTTCTAAATTTTTTTTAATGGAATTTTCTAAAAATCCAATTTTACCGTCAACTGATGCAATTCTTATACCTTTCAGACTTTTTTCTGAATTAATATCAAAATTTAAATTCGAAAAATCGGAATATGACGATAAAATAGTTTTAGAATCTTCAGAAGGTAATGATAATTTCGATTTCACGAATCTATCAAATTCTGGATAAGAAACTAGATCTGAATCACCAAAAATAAGTTTAATGAATTCTGGATCAATTTTACTCTCGTTGTTTTGAATCAATGATGTTAAATAAGATGCTAAACCGTATAAATGGTATTCACCTTTCATTGATGGGGATTTTCCAAGTGGTAGAAAAATATTCTTGGATTCTTTGAAAATATTTGCATTTTCAATCCAAAATGTTAATGCATTGAGGTATTTTTTTTCTTCAATGAGCATTTGGATATATCTATTGAAATGAGAAGCATGAAGAAAATTATTATCAATCAACAAAGTGATAACTTCTTTTAATAGAATTGAAGACGGAACTTGAACGTTATTGGTTTTTTTAATACGTAAAGTTTTCGTTAGAAGTTTGTTACCAACACCAATCATGAGCTTGTAAGAATTTGATAAGTCACGTTCTGATGCCTTTTGAAAAATCTGTTGAAGTTTTTCAAAATAGGGTGAAAACTCAACAAAATCTGTTTCTAAAACATTGTTTAAATTGTTCATAAAATAACTGGAATATTTTCTAGGGGTTGAGTCATTATTTTTGTTGGCTTTAGCTCTATTGTTAAATGGTTTTAAAGTATCAACAGGACTTCCAGTTGATGTGGTGGACTGTAGCCTTAAGCATGTTCTATCAACACATACTTTGGAAACAGATGGCAAGATGTTATTTGCTGCTACTCTGGTTGAAACAACACGCAAAGATCTAGATAACATTGCTACCGTCTTTATGTTTTGTGATTCCGAACAAGTTTCTTCAATAAACTGGAGATGGTAGAAAAGTCGTCGAATTTTGAAGCGTGAATTTTTCATTTTTCATTTTTCATTTTTGTTATTTTCCTTTTTAATTCATCTTCTTTTTTTTCTGTTTTCTCTTTTTCTCTTTTCAAGTCTCAATCGCAGATTAGGGAAATTATTCCAAACCTTGCTACGTTGAAACTGAAAAGTTATTCAAGTTTTTCTATCGTTTGTGGAACGTTACATTGAGGTAGTTCAGAGTTTGCCCAGTTTCCAGTAATTACTTTGTTTGTTCAGTAAATTTTATGGACCTACTATAGAAAAATTTAGTAGTTCATTAGCTGCCATTCACAATATTGAAACTATATTCATATACTATTTCACGCCTTGACCGATACAATAACTAATTTCACACAGACATGAAGTTGCTTCCAAGATTGAACCAAATTTTCGTGCTATCGAATTTTGATTAACCAGAATTCGCAAAAAAGAAGAAAACATTACAGAATGATAGTAAATCAAGGAGAAAGTTTGAAATTTAAAGAGAAAAATTGAAATTTCAACAGATAGAAAACACTAATAACAAATAGATTACTGATAATTTGAGAGATTTTTCTGAACTGTATATGTTGTATATGATATGGTCTAACTAAGATTTTATGCTTAATAAAAACTGCTGATGGTATTAAAAAAGCGTTTGACCTCAAACATAATTTGCTACCATTGTAGTGGTTGGAGTATTTTATTAAATGAAACAACTTGAATGAAACAACTTAAATGAAACAACTTAAATGAAACAATTTGAATGAAAAAACATGAAGTAATCATAGTATTGTTTATAAATCAAAGTCATTTATGGAGCTTATATTTGAAAAAAATACATAAATTTATTAGCTTGGACCAATAAATTAGATTCATAAACAATTCTTACACTTTTATTATGGCAAGATAAATACTTTTAATAATATATGATATGTAAACGTCAATAAAAAAACTAGTCTCAAAGGCTTATTCAACCTCGTATGACGAATTCAACCTTGAAAATAGTTCCTAAAAAAACAACAAAGTTTATGTCGCATATAGCATAGTCTAATATATTTGACATAATTTTGTTATAATTTAAACTAGACGTATACACAACATTTGCTTGTCCAAAGATAACTATACATAAACAACTTAACTATTTTGTCGGAGTTTTTTTTTATTCTTCTTTTTGGTTCTTTTCTGCAACTCCGAAACCTTCCCCATAAATGAACGTTAGCGCGGCAATTATCTGGACAGATTAAGAATTACCCAGATAGGAACTAGCTGGAATCCTAAACATAATGAAAAAGAAAAGGTTACTATGTTTAAATCTTATACAGCTAATCCAAACTAAATGCTAGTGACAGTGTCCGGAATGAAAAATTTTGTCACGTAATTCTCGATATGGCCTGTCGTCTATTTAATTCGCACATTACTATATGATACTACCGTCAGCTATTTCATAAGCCCTTTATAATTTGTGCGCCCAGATAATGCTATACGGAATTAGGTTATATTATCCTGAACTTCAGTTACCCCAAAAAATATTATTGGACACGTCTATCCTTCTCTTTAATTATAATTGGGATTTGCAGGCAACATTCCATGTTGTCCAGTCTATATTGTTTCAAACATGTTATAGTTAATTTAAAATTGTCATTCTATCTTTACTGTTCACTATCATTACACAAACTATATGATTACAAGTACAACTGTACCAATTCATTTTCAGTAAGACCAATATAATGTCCATAAATGACAAAAAACTCGTCAACACGTAAAGGCTTACTTTCTGTTTCTTCATCGAGCTCATATTCACTCCAATCCCCTCTTTCCAACATCTCTAAATGTCTACTTGTATATTCTTTTGTTAATTTGTATTCTTGTTCAACTTTAAAATTTGTGCATGTTCCAAACGGTGCATGTGGTAAGACTTGGCCAATTGGGTCCGTCAACTCAGTGCAATCGTGGATATTTAACCATAATCGAAGGACATGATCAAATACATGATCTGGTTCCGTAATTCTTGTTAATGCTTTTGGATACAATCTCCAGATAATATTTTCATATAAGTGGGGGAAATATGCTCTTGCACCTTCAAAATACGATGGAATCATTATTGATAATTCATCAATTGTATAAACATTATCATTCTTACAATGAATCAACCGTTTATCATCTTGAATTTTATATAATTGTTCCATTAAAGTTTTACCATAAATTTCACCTTCAACTGCAAAGAATTGATTCGTTTCAAAATCTTTATCAACAAGTTTTTTTAGCTTTTTCGACATTTCAACTTGATCTAAATAACCCTTTGTCCAAGCTAACGCAGTGATGTCCAAATACATTCCTGTACTAACGTCAATTAGTCTACCATCAATTACATTGTTACCGTCACCTTTGATTCTACTGTAATAAGCGGGATTTATATCAATTAAGTAACTTGACATCGCACTTTGAAATCCATCTCTGGAATTATAATCGATGATCAGTGTTTGATTGAAATTCCTTGCTAATAAATTTAAGGATTCCATGGTAACAATAACATCAATATCACCATCCCAAGGTAATGTCAATCCATTTCTGATCCAACCTAAAAGTGATCCGTAAGCAATAAATGTTTTTATACCATTTTCAAAACAAAACCTAAGCCAAGTTCTTGACAATCTGTGAATGACTGATTGTCTATAATCATTCAAAATTAAACTACCAGAAAAAAATCTCCAATCAAAATGTGATCCCATACCTGTACCATACAGCTGAGCTTCTGCTAAATATTTTGGATGATAGCCGTTTTCAATTCTAAATTTATCTAACGCTTCTAATCTTTTCGATAATTTATAATCATAATTTTCAACATCATTAACATTATCAAATTTATCATTCATCTCAGATAAAAATTCATTTTCATCCCATAAAAAATCATTAAATTCCCATTTACTTTTTTTCATTTTAACGTCACTTCTATCCTCTTTAACAGCAAGATAGGTTTCATCTTTGTTTATCAAATAGTGTTTTTTTTGTGGTATAATTTTTTCAACTTTGGATCTACCCAAAACATTTGAAAATCTTTTTTTTATTTTTTGAACACTCCAACCATTTTCTATAAACTTTTCTATATTTGTATTAGATTGGACCAATTCCCAATTTATAAAGTTTTTAATAACATTTGGATTTCTTAATAGTTTATTTCTTTTCAAATTTCTAGTTTGGTCAACATTAATCATTAGACTGCCCTCACCCTTTGAGCCAAAAACGCCTAGCAAGTATAATCGTTCAGGCGGTGGCATACTAAATTTTAAATATGATCCAGAATATAGTAATCTACCACTTTCTTTTATTTTTGCATCTGTTGGACCAATAATTTTAAACTTGTATGGATAATCAAAATTATCTAAAATTTCGTCCTTATTTAAATTTGAACATTCTTTATAAAAATTATGATTACCTTCACAACCAAAAAGCATTGCAAAAGTTTCACAATCCAAACTTTTCAAGTCCTCCAAATGGTTTAAGAAATCGTTTGAATGAGTCGAAAGCCATTCAATGAGATAATTATCATCATATTCTAATCTCATATCTAAATCCACCCAATCTTCCCAACTAAATGGTATCGTGAAATTTTTATGTAATTTACCATTATTTAAAGTAATTTGATTTTGAAGGTATAAAAGTAATAAACTTGGAGCTAATCTTGGATCAAATAAATCAGGTGAAAGTTCAGTATTTAAACTTGGGAACATTTCATCTACCTTTGGTATAATAAGCTTATGTAAAACTGATAAATCGGTGTTTTGTTTTGTGAAAATTGAGTCGTCATTGTTGACGTCTGTGTTATGAAGATGTGATTTAGAAAATATTATCAATGAAAGTATAAATATAATTGTTAAGATCATTTTATAAAATGACATCGATCGTCCTTGTGTCAAAAGTAAAAATTGCTTGAAATTTTTAAAACGATCTTTATAGAATTTATTATCCGAACGAAGTTGAGCCAATACATCAGCAGCAGATTCATCATCACTGTCTTCTAAATCATCAGGTGTAATGATGTCATCGGTATTAAACATTGTAGTTTGATTATACAGGTCAATATTTTCTAACATTATATCATTGGTTGACCCTATAGAAAAATTAGGAGCTGATTTAAGATTTGAAATCTTCCAACGGTTGTGATTTAATTTATTGACATTTGGTTCTGAATAGTAATTATTTGCATTATTTTTCATTATACTATGATGTATGTTCAAAATCCATTTGACTATTGCAAAGAAGAATGATCAGGTTACAATGAAATAAAAATAAATTAAAAATGCGGGTAGATCTTCAATGTTTAATAGATTTAAGATTTAAATTAGAGTTTATATATATACTATTTTTACTTTTTTTTTTTCAAGCAGAAAAATCTTCAATTTCCTCTATTCTTTTTACTCCTTGCATTTGCAAATATTTAGGAATACAAGAACCAGGATGAAATGAAAAATCTTCTTTCGGATCGCAAGAACAACGACCCTTTTCCCTTATTTTCTCATCTGTTGGACAATTCGTAAAAGGACCATGATAGTATCCTATGTCATCAAAATAATGTAATTGATCTTTATTTAAAAATAAAGAAGCAGCAATCGAATGAACGGGAGCATCACCCCATCTTTCATAGAAAAAACCACCAGATTTATCTAAATGTTCAAAGTATGAACGATATGCTTTACTTCTAAGGAAATCCAATTTTCCAATTTCAAAATTTGACCAAAAATGACATAAGTTGTAATTTATCCCATTATCATTTGAAATGAATTCTAATGCATTATTTTCAACTAGAAATTTTGGATTTTTGTTGGTAAACTCTTTCGTCGTTTCCCATAGTGAAGGAATTGTTTCAATATATTCAGGTATTGCAATTGTAAAACCATATTGTTTATTATTGTCTTGCATAAATTGGAAAACGTCATAATCAATATCACAAAAAAATTTAACACTTGGTTCAACTCTCCAATAATAATCATATTCATCCATCAAAGGATGTCTGAAAAAAAACCCGGATTCATATCTACACATATGTCTATACGGAATTGAATCACCATAAATAACATTATTTTTTCTCATATTTTCCCTTGCTTTATTAAATTTTTCCCTGTTAATCCAAATAGGAACAGACCAATGATCAAATGGAATTACGCCATATTTTGTTTCACCGGTGATAGATTTGGTTGTTTCCTTCACAAATTCATCAGTAAATGGAACATCATTTAAGAAAACCCAATCATAACCAAATTTATGATTGAATCTATCTTCGATACTTTGAATTGCGGGTAATAGTTCATACAAATCTTCATTTCTTGCTAAAGTAACAAAAGTTGCCTTAACCTTTTTTGTCGGTACTTTTTTTAGTGGTACTTTTTTTAGTGGTACTTTTTGTTTTAAAGGAGATTTCTCCAGGTCGTCTAAAGTTACAATTTTTTCAGAAGATGAAGAAAATGAATAATAGAAAACAAATAAAACAATCACTATTCCAACGATGAGTTGGTTTAGTTTTGTTTTAGTTTGCGAAACGGAAAGCATTTATATTGGATTTGAGACGACTTAGAGTAGAGATGCCTGAAAACAAGAGAAAATCATAGATTTTTTGATTCTGATCGTTTTTTATTTTATTCTCCCGCGTTTTAAAAAGTAGGATCTTTGTTTGTCCGGTGAATAGTAAGATAATTAAGGTAGATGAATGTTCAAAATAAACTAAATAAAATAGAAATAAAGTATATAAAAGGAAAAATACGTGGAAGATTATATGAAATTAAACTAATTTAACTAATCACCATACCTTTCCCAACCTTCAGGTTTTTTAAGACCTTGTAATTTGTAAAATTTGTTATTACAGAAGTAATTCTTGAAAGTAATATCATCATTTGGATTACAAGCACATTTCTTTTCTAATCTTGTCTTTTCATTGATTGGGCAATTATTGAATGGAACATGGTAATATCCTAAATCATCAAAGAAATGAATTTTGGTCTTATCCATGAAAAGGCCAACAGCAATGGAATGCACTGGTGCATCACCCCATCTTTCATAGAAGAAACCACCAGCCTGATCTAAGTAGTTGAAATAAGCTAAATAAGCTTCAGATCTCCAGAAATCCAATTTACCAATTTCAAAATTTGACCAGAAATGACAACCATTATAAGTAACACCACCATCATCAGATAACCAATCCATAAAATTGTTTTTATGTAAATATTGAGGGTTTTCCTTTAGGAAACCTTTGGTGGTTTCCCACAATGTTGGGATTGTAGCTTGATATTCAGGTAAAGAAATGGTATAGGAATATTCATAATCATTATCTTGCATAAACTTGAAAATATCATAGTCAATATCACAGAAAATCTTGATACCAGGTTCAACTCTCCAATAATAATCAAATTGTTCCATTATTGGATGTCTAAAGAAGAAACCGGATTCATATCTACACATATGTCTATAAGAGATAGAATCACCATAAATGACTTTTTCTTGTCTCATTCTTTCTCTAGTTTTAGCAGCTTTATCGGTATCAATCCAATCAGGGAATGACCATTGGTCATGAGGAATTACACCATAATGAGTTGTACCCGAAACTAGCCTAGAGGTTTCCCTTTTGAAATCTTCAGAAAATTCTTCATCGTTCAAGAAAACCCAATCATAAGCAAACTGGTGATTGAATCTATCTTCGATTTGTCTGATTGAACCTAAGATTTCCCAAACATCGGAATTTCTTGCAAGTGTAACGAAAGCAGCCTTAACTTTATCACCTGAAACAACTTTCTTTGGAGCCTTTTGGGTATCCGGAGCAGCAGCATTAGAAGAGCCGCCGGCAGTTGGTAATTTATTATCATTATACTTTAATTTATCGTTTGAATTGGACGCATTATGAGATGATGAGACAGCATACGAAGTGGAGGAGCCCTTGGAGAGAATGTAGGCAGATAGGACAAGAAGCAGGGCAAAGAAGCCGAACCTTACCAATCTAGCGTTTGATCTGGCCATTGTGGTTGGATGAATAGCTTGCTGTGACGAACAAAGCGGGACACGTCAGCAGAATAATAGACGTACGTACCTTTGTAGGAAGTGAAGCGTAAACCCCATTCATGGAAATCGAAAGTGGAAGAAGCTTCTGAAAAAGACGCGTGGCATTTAATACGGGCGCGGGCGCGTCGATCGGCCGCAACATGAATCTGGCGATGTCTCTTTCCCGATTGGCACTTTCTGGCCTGAAGACACAACAGGCTGGTAGTGGTGGTTTTCTTCTTCCTCTTTGCCATCCTAGACCCCTCTTCCAATGTCCAAAACCGCCCAAAGAGTCCACAAGGAGGTGATCAGTCTTATTGACACCCACAGCGAGAACCCCTCCATCAACGTCATCTCCTCCCCAGACTCGCTAAATGGCCCCGTTCTAGTCAGCATCTCTGTTCCTGACAATCCTCTTTACGCCGATCAAACTTTCCACATTTCATATGATCCGGTCGGCGGTTATCCCTTCACCCCACCCGTGGTTGTTTTTGCGGGAGCCAACATCCCGATCCATCCCCATATTTATTCAAATGGCCATATCTGTCTCGATATATTATATCAAGAATGGACACCTGTGCATACCATTTCGTCTGTGGTTCTTTCTCTACAAAGCATGTTACAGGCGAACACTCTTAACGAACGCCCGGGTGACGACTTACTTCATTGCAAACATGGCTCCTCAAATCCCTCACAAACAAGATGGATCTTTCACGATGATTCTGTTTGAACGAGTAGTTCAGATTTGGTTTTGGTTTAGTTTCGGTGACTTTTTCATTACTTTTATTCTTCTTCTTCTTCTTCTTCTTCTTCTTATTCTTTTTCGTTTTCGGTGTTTGAATGCTTTTAATAACAATTCTTTTTTCGCTTTTCAATTCATAGTTTGCTCCGTTTTTTTTTTTCGTATCTTAACTGAATCAACGGACGGTATTGCTATTTGTGTTAATCATGTGATGTGTATTTGATTGGCATATGAAAATCATCCAATACCCCCTTTTATTACGTAATAGCTTTCTTGATAGCCATAAAAATCTCACTTTCGTTCTCATTTTCAACTTGCACTACACCTTCCTTTTTCTACTTTTTGCTTTGAATCTTGTTTTGAAACTACATCTGACAACTATACAATTCTATCAGTTGTATATGACTATATATTTGTCCTTTTTAAGTAGATCGTTTAGGTTGTTTCAAAGGCATTATAATACTTCATCAATGATTTCAAATACTCAATCTTATACAACAATCATTGATAATGATCAAATGATCAAACCTGATATTGATGATAGATCATATCGTGTAATTCAACTGAAGAATGGTTTAACTGCTTTATTAATTAATGATCCAACAACTGACAAATCGGCCGCTGCCTTGGATGTTCATGTAGGTTCATATAATGATCCAAAGAATTTACCTGGTTTGGCTCATTTTTGTGAACATTTATTATTTTTAGGTACTGAAAAATATCCTTCTGAAAATGACTATAGTGCATATCTTTCTAAAAATTCCGGTTATTCAAATGCTTTCACTTCTTCAACCCATACCAATTATTATTTTGAAACTAAAAATGATTCTTTAAAGGGGGCATTGGACAGGTTTTCACAATTTTTTATTACCCCATTATTTTCCCCATCTGGTAAAGATAGAGAAATCAATGCAGTTGATTCTGAAAATAAAAAAAATTTACAATCAGATACTTGGAGATTATACCAATTATCGAAATCTACTACTTCAACTTTACATCCTCATAATGGTTTTTCAACTGGTAATAAGTTAACCTTGGGTGACTTGCCAATTGAAAATAATTTAAATGTCAGAGATGAATTAATTAAATTTCATAAAAATAATTATTCTTCAAATATAATGTGTTTATCCATTCTATCAAATGAATCTTTAAACACTTTAACGGATTGGACAATCGAAAATTTTTCAAATATTGAAAATAAACATTTGAAAAATAATTCAATTTATCTAAATTCTCCGTTTGATTCAAATAATTATTTGAATAAAATTTATAAAGTCAAGCCAATCAGACAAATGAGAAACTTACAATTATCTTTCCCAATACCTTCAACCACTCAATACTGGGAATATTTACCAGATAGATATTTATCTCATTTAATTGGACATGAATCAAAAGGCTCTTTATTGTATAATTTTAAATTAAAGGGTTGGGCAAATGCTTTATCTTCTGGTGCTTCTCAAATATCACCAGGTTTTGCTGAATTCACTATTAATATTGAATTGACAATTGAAGGTTTGAAAAATTATAATTCATTAATAGTCGATGTTTTCAAATATCTTAAAATGTTGAATCATGAAGGTCCAAAAGAATGGATTTTTAATGAATTGAAAATCGAATCTGAAAACTCTTTTAAATTCAAACAAAAATCCGCTGTTGCTTCAACTGTTTCAAGATTTGCTGGTCAATTACATGACTTAAATTATTATTCTGTTCCTTTAAAAAATCCAATCGATGACTTAAATCAAAATGAAGTTAAAATTGATAAAATTCCTCCTTCAAATTTCCTTAGTTTATCAATTAATAGAAAATTTGATCCTGAATTAATTAATAAAATGTTATCGTATTTAAACCCGGGTAACCTAAGAGTTTTCCTAATTTCGAATGAAATTTTTGAAAATAATGAAATTGATCCAAACAAAATTCAAAACGAAAAGTGGTATAATACTGAATATGTTATGGAGGATTTTGAAAAAATTGATTTAGATAATTTAAAATTAGATGAAAATCTATCATTACCTGAAAAAAATGAATTCATTGCAACTAATTTTGAATTATCAACTACTTTATCAACAAAATATCCAAAATTAGTTGAAATTGATAACTTTTCTAAAATTTGGTTTAAATCGAATCCAACCTTAAGTGGTCCAAGATCTTCAATTGTTATTAAATTTAACTTACCTGGTTCAACTTCAACTCCGCTCAATTCGTTATATTTATCATTATTTGTCGAATTATTAGATGATGAATTAAATTCCTTATCATATTATGCTTCAATCGCTGGTTTACATTATACTTTCAATATAGCAAGGGAAGGTATAAGTTTAGAAATTATTGGATACTCTCATAAAGAAGAAATTTTATTAAAAAAATTATTGCAAACTTTGAATAAATTCACAATTGATGAAACTGTATGGAATGATTATAGATCCAAAAGATTTGAAATTTTGAAGGAAAAATTGTTTACGAATTTGAAAAATTTTGGGTTCTCAACTCCTTATCAACAAGTTGGTCCAGTTATTTCTTCATTAGTTAATGAAAATTCTTGGTTGGTTGATGATGAAATTTCTTGCCTGAATGCGGTGGATTTTAATTCGGTAAAATATTACTCAATCAATTTATTCAAAATTTGTTATATTGAAGTTTTAGCAATTGGTAATTTTGAGAAATCAGATTCAATTAAAATCTATAAAATAGTCAAAGAAAACTTGCCGACTTTAAGCAGCTCAATTACTTTAACAGGTTCACAATTCACAAGAGGTAGATCATTAAATTTAATTGGTAATTCGACAACATCTCATTTTATTAAAAAGAATGATGATCCTGATAATATTAACTCATGTATCGAATCGTTTGTCCAAATTGGTTTAATCTCAAATCATCGTGAAAGGGTTTTAAATGAATTAATTTCACAAATTTTACATGAACCATTTTTCAATAGATTGAGGACATTAGAGCAATTGGGTTACGTGGTTTTTTCGGGTACGAGAGAAACTAGAACTACTTTTGGATTAAGATTTTTAATTCAAAGTGAATATCCAACATTTTATTTATTGTCAAGAATTAATAAGTTTATTATCAAAATGGGTAAGTTTATTGGAAATAAAATGACAGATGATGAATTTCAAAAGCATGTCGATTCATTAATCAATAAAAAAGAACAAAAAAAGAAAAATTTAAGAGAAGAAAAGGATTATTTCTGGAACAGATTAGCCTCTGGTTATTATGATTTTAACAGGTATGAATCAGATATTGAGTATTTGAAAAATTTCAAGTTACAAGATGTAATTGAATTTTATAATAACAAAATTATTAATCATTCGAATAGTGGTAGAGTTGTTGTACATTTACAATCACAAAAAGTTCCAGAATTAGATGCAGTTAAAATGATTAAAAATTCATTTAGTAATTTCATTTATGACAAAGAAGAATTTGACAACGTTAAATACGAGAACGAAAAAGTTAATGAAAAAATTGAGAGTTTTTTTAAAGATAAAGAAATTAATAGAGAAAATCTAGGGGCACTGTTTACCGACAAATTATTTGATGATTTCCCATATAAACAAGATTTAACTAATGAAATTAATTTAAATATTAATTCTGATTGGAACCAATTTGATATGGAAAAACATGGTCAATTAATTGACCAAATTGGTGAATGGAAATGTACGATCCCATTAACTCCTGCTCCTGCTGCTAAAATTGAAGACGAGCACTGTGATGAAGACGTTGTTCTCAAGGGAAAATTATAGTTTATAAAATTTTGTATTAGCAGATTGAAAACCTAAATCGTCTGAATTTTGTGTAATAGAGATTAGCGATGCCATTTAATTTTTTTTTTTTTGCCATAAAAATTATGCAATCAGAGGTCAGGCAATAACTTAATCTTCAATCGAATCTGTACAGCATCAAAACAATGGAACCCCACTATCACTATTTTAATAAAAAAAGTCAAGGACACGATGTCCTTTCCAGAAGTGGGGATAATAATGATGAAACTGTCGGTCTATTAGTGGCTGAGCCAATACCAGTTTCTTTCAATTCACTTCCTCCATCTATACAGGATAATCGAGATTTGATAGTTGACGAAGAGCCGAGAAGATACTATAATCTCTATAAATGGAAATTGTACTCATTTATTGCATTAATGAGTGCAATTATCATTATAGTAGCTCTGAATGTTAAAGTGGTTTCAACTTCAATTGATTTCGGAATTGATGAATTAAATATTTCAAATATAACTGATAATGGGATGCTGGTAGATATCCAGGGAATTGAATTTAGGTTTAATGATATGGGGTATTTTAATTGGGTTAACGTAGTTAATGGGACAAACATAAAATTTAATGAGAATATAAATATTTTTAATGGAAGAGGAGATAAAGTGATCGAACTTGAGATAGCTTCAAAAAAATTTGAAATTAATTTGGTTAATAAAACGTACAAATTTGATATCCTAGAATTACCAGTTATACCAAATGGTAAAACATTAGCAGAATTGACCAATTTTGGAAATAAAAAGGAAAGTTGTTTTATAAGTTTCAGTTTGAATTTTTATAATATAAATATTCCAATCAAGAGAAAACTGAACTTTGATCAAGCTAGATACTCTACAATAATTGATACGTTTGTAACACGTACCATTAACGATTTTGACATCAATGGTTTACAACTTGAAAAATATAATGAAAATGTTGGGTTGTTGGGAACCAGTATTATCACACCAAAATCTAAAACTTTGGATTTGGTACCAAACTTCAATATTACTATAGGTTTCAATGTAGAAAATATTTTTTTTGAATTTGCAAGTATTGAGCTTTTTAGGAAAGATAGTTGCAAACATATTAACATTTACTTCACCATTTTTAATATCAATGATAAGATCATAAGTAGCGGTATAGTTGATGATATGGTTTGGAGAATATTAAATAATGATAGTGAACTTGAAAAATTTAAATTTGTTATCAAAGGTAATCATAATAAATATGGATATGAATCAAAGACGTGGATTCATGAGTTATTACAAAACTTAAACATTGAAGTTGGCGTTCATATTTATGATCTTTTAAATCAATTGTTTGGAGAAACAACTAATACGAAAAACAGCGATTTGTTTAATATTGAAGAGTTGAAAGTTAAAGTAAATGATGATAATGGTTTGCTTCAATTTAGTGGAGTTTTCACGTCAAACATCGATTTACTTATTGAACAATTTTTAATAATAATGAATGGAAGTTTGATGGTTGGTGGGTTTGAAATAAAAGTACCAAATACACAAGTAGTTAAACGTATGGATGAAGTAACATATACAGGATTCAATTTAGAAGTAGATGTAGTTGATTTGGAGAAATCCAGAAAATTAAGTCAAGATTTACTTGATGGTGTTGATTATGAATATATCAATACCCAAATAATGTTAAATAACCAAATAAAATCTGCTTTTTTCAATGGAGAATTAAAACTTGATTTTCAAATGTCAATCGATATAGATAGGATTTTATCCAGTATTCAGTTAGAACTTGATGATAGTAATACAAAATCAATAAGCTTAAAAAGTGTTGAATATATAAACAGTTCATTGGATTTCATTCAATTCAAGTCTTTGGCAAATGTTTATATACCAGCTAATTTTAAATCAATTGAAAATGATATTAATTATTTGCACGTTGCCTTCAACTATAATTTACTAAAGCTATTTGATGTTAAAGTGTGTAAAAGTGTCAGTAAAGATGGATATTTGCCACTAGATCTTCAACTGATTATTGATTCGAGTACTGTTGAAAAGAGAAGAAAATTTGAAGAATTTATTGGGGAGTTTTTGTCTGGCGGAGTGACAAGTCTCACAATAAATGGTATGGCCAATAATGGTAGTATATCAGGATGTAGTTTAAATACATGTGAACTATTTCATGAACTAAAAATACCATTGAATATAACCTCAGATAATATCGGAGGTGATCCTGATAGTGATTCAAATTATTTTATCAGGGACACCATAATGCACATCATTAGTAAAGAAGTTGAAATGACATTATTTAATCCCATAATAAATAGTGACATAATCATTGAAATAGAAGAAGGTGAGGCTATAGCTGAAGGATATATTATTGGATTTCTAAAGGAGAAAGTTATTTGGAAAGTTGCGCCTGGATTGTGGAGAAGTCCTAGAGCAAAAGTCGAATATGCAAATGCTGGTAGTGCAGGATGGAAACTATTGGAAAATGCATTCAAAGGAGATGGTATTTTAAATAACATGACAGTGCGGGCTGTTGTGAGGGTTTACATTGCGGAAGCTGTGGAATGGAGAGGTGTAGATGTTCTTTATGAAAATTCAGGACATGTGAATGGGAAAGTCCGGTGGTAAGTAAGTAACAAATCAGAGTAACACCGGTTAACGCCGCTGAAATTTCATCCCGGGAAAAAAGAAAAAGAAAAGAAAAAGAAAAATGTCTCAAATAATTTTGGATTTGATTAGCGGTTATTTTTTACTTTGAACTGCGTTTTCTTATCCTAATTACCTATCTTTTTCTTCTGATATACCCCACTACTATAATCTATTACCATATCACCATTTTAGTATGTCCTTGTTTACAGATATGATCATTGTTGCATTCTTGAGCCCAATATCAAACTATGTTAACAACAAAAAATGCTCAATTTTAGAACACCATAGTAGTGAAGAAGATAGAAAAGCATATGCTTCTCATTGGATCGGACAAACTGAACTGTATGGGGGGTTTGTGAAAAAGTACCTTGGGTTTGACCAAGAAGGAGAAAATGAAGATAATTTTTAAGTTTCAGAAAGCAAGTGAAAAAATGTTAAGCTGGGTCACTTTAGATGGGGGCTGATGGTTAGTTCATTTTTTGATACCCAGAATTACTTCAGCTTTTCTGTATTTCTATATAACTTATATCCTACAAGTGTAATAAACCGTGACGATTATGATAACTTGGTATTGATTGTAGATAACTGTCAAGTGTTGAACCTGCATCACCGAATTCGGTCATGAGTATGTTGCAAAGTTGCGGTGCACGGGTTTCGTGTTTTTTCTTTTCTTTGAAGGGCACGCTTTTCAGTTTCCCCATGTTGACCAGTTGAGGCACCATTTTATTTATTTGGGGAAACAGCAATATTTGCTTTATTCCTCCCAACAACAATGAGTATGGTCGATGATGTTGCAGAAATAGAAGTGCCCAAGATATCTGGCAATCATTCAGCTAGAAAGATTCAACGTTGGAATCCATCTTCCATTTATGCAACTAGTATTGATGTTGATAACGATAAATTGATTCATAAAAATACCAAAACTATTATTAATGATGATGCAATCCATAGGAACTTATCTCAAACTCATATTTCCCCGGCTCAAATGTATTCAACAAATTCCGGTCAGATGTTTCATGCAGGTTCAATCTGTATTATAATGGTTGGCTTACCTGGTAGAGGTAAAACTAATTTATCAATTAGTTTATGTAGATACTTAAGATGGCTTGGTGTTCGAACTAAATTATTTCATTTGGGTGATTACAGAAGAAAAAATACAGACCTTAATAATGAAACTGATTTAAATTTTGAAAAATTGAATAATAGTTCTTATTTTTCAAATTCTCCTGATAATATAGATACTAAAATCTTGAAATTGAAGATTAGAAATGAATTAATATCTGATATAGTTAATTTTTTCCAAACTTCAAACGGTCAAATTGCGATTTATGACGCAATAAATGGTGTTGCGACACAAAGACTAGAATTATTCAATTACTTCAAATCAAAAAATATTAAATGTTTATTTATTGAATCGATTATTGATGATTCTAATTTATTAACAGAAAATATTAATGATTCAGTCAATTCTCCGGATTATAAAAATTGGAATAGCAATGATGCACTTAAAAATTTCCAAAATAGAATAAAAATAAGTGAAACTTATTATGAAAATCTGGATTCCAAAACATCAACTTTACCTTTCATTCAATCTTATAACTTTGGTGATAAAATACTGATTAACCAATTGAAGCATGATTTCTTAACGACAAAGATTATTTACTATCTTTTAAATACAAAGATTAAAACCCATTCCATTTATTTTGCACGTTGTTCTTTGAACAAATTAAAATTTAAAGACGATCCACCAATTACAGAAAGTGGTAGAAGGTACATACAAAAAATATTTAATACATTAAAATCAATTTTTCCAAATGAAAAAGTCCCTAATGATCTAATTGTCTGGACTTCAACAAGACTAAGAACAATACAGTCTTCCCAAATTTTCAAAGATGCTGGCTGCTCTGTCAAGCATAGGCCTGAGCTAACTCAATTAAATCCAGGTGCTGCAGAAAATTTAACAGATGATCAATTAAGTCAAAAATTTCCTGATGACTATATCAAGCATAAATCCGATCCTTATCACCACAGATACCCAAGAGCTGAAAGTTATCATGACCTTGCTCTCAAAATTGAACCGTTGATTTTGGAAATGGAGAAATTATCTTATGATATTTTGGTTATTGCTGATGAAACAATTATTAGGATTTTTTATGGTTATTTGATGGCTTCAAATGCAAGAGATATTCCATTACTTGAATTTCCGCAAAATGAAATCATTAAACTTACTTATCATACATATAATAATAGAATTGAGAAAGTGAAAGTTGAAGGAATTGATAATGAATAAGTAAGATTTTGTAGGTTTAGTGTAGTAAATGTTCTTTGTTTAAATACTAACAGCAAAAAAATATCTTTGTAAGTGTAAAATATGAACGAACCTTTGAGCACCAAAAAACTCAAAAAAATATTGGACGAGACCGGAGTCGAACCGATGACCTTTCGCTTGCAAGGCGAACGCGCTACCAACTACGCCACACGCCCAGTTATGACAAATGCTATCAAACGCTGTATCCGTGAGCCTCTGCTAACGGAAGACTCTGGTCCACATGACTCTACGAAAACTAGTCTTGACGAAATATAAAAAGAAAAGCTTTCGACCTTTTATATTTTCTAGACTATCTATATTTCTATAACTTTAAATAACCTTAAGACAAGATATATTAAACTAAATACGACCTCCTTTAAAAGCTAAAGCACACTAACTCATTATTAGTGTTTCAGGATATTAATTAGTGGGTCTAATTAATATTGTACTGGCATTTAGTTAGCACTCTCACGATCCAGCAACAACAAATGAAGTTGATCGTATGAATCCTAAGTAAATTTGTTAAAATGAATGCCGTACCAATTATAAGCGGGCCGATAAGGAGACATAGTTCTCTAGTTTTTTTACTCTATCTAGTCTATTTTATAGTTTATTTAATTACCAAACTATCTATTAATCATGGACCCTACATTAAGAGTTGATGCACTTCAACA
>JAKTWB010000176.1:0-16037 GCA_030560845.1 Pichia scutulata
CAGTTTCGTTTCAGTCGATATAATTAAAGTTCTCAAACGTGATCCTCATACATAACCAGTATTCTAATGGAATATATATCAGAAGAAGTTAATTAATATAAGGTTATAATGAGTTTATTTAACTTTAGTTGAACTTAAAGTTATTACTCTTTATAAACTTCATAAATGATGATCAATTATCTAATTGTTCATTTCATCAACCATACAACCTGTTCAATTGTTTAAATAAAATTGAAACATTAGTAAATTATTTCAAATATAATGAATATTACACAGTTTTGATTAAAAAAATATTATAATTTGATATATATATTTGTTACAAAAACATCTTTAGTCCATTATTATACAAACATGATCTTTACATTCTCTTACAAAAATACATCATGTGGAGTGAAAGATCAATTGTTGTTTGAGATATATAATAAACAAATAAAACCTACTAGTATGTACAATTTTAAACACTATATCGCAGTTTCTACTGAATTAATCACAAATATAATAAAACAGTTATTTAGGTGTTAAGATGTTTAAGAGACAAGATATTACACAGATTTTAAATACTATTTATTCAGGTTCTTTGCATCAAGTCTGACCAACCAAACTGTCTTGTGAACAAATCATTAATCAGTTAGAGGAGTTAATGGCGAACTGTTGTACTTTTAAAATATTTTCAATTTTCAACTGAAAGTTTTCATCTTAAGTTATACATCACAAAAAAATGTGTATAAACCATTAAAATTAAATTAAATAATATAATGCCCAGAAGCGTCATCCCATATTTGCAGATTTATGTTTTCATCAATTAATGATTGAATATTATTCATTTCTTTATAAATTTCATCCCAACTGCTATTAGTAACCGAAGATTCATCACTAGGTGATAAATATTCATTAATCGTATATGCATCATTACTAGTGTGATTAAATGAGGTAATCGTTGACCTTTTGTATTCATTTTGTCGATTATCCATAAAATCAATTGAACTACAATCAGATTTAGTTTCTTCAATATCAAATAATGATATCCATATTACATTCTTCAAATCTTTCAATATTTTCCATCTTTGTTTACATAATGTAGTTGTATGTTCTGATAAATATTTTAATTCAATTAATGCTCTATCTATAATTTTCACACTTTGCTGTTCTTTCAATTGTTTCATTTGCATTGCAATATTGCATTTTGTTGAATGATATTCATTAAACTTTAATACCAAATTTCTTAGTAACGTTAAAATTGTTTGAATTGGTTGAAATTTTCTTATTTCCCATATAAAAATTGCATACTTGGGCAGTTTACCATACTCTATGAATTTTGTTAATAAATGAATTTGTCTTGAATCTAATTCCTCATTAAAATTTAAAATTCCAAGATCTGATATTGATGATATACACGAAATTTTTGAATGATTCTGATAACTTTTATGAATTTCAATTCGTTTTTTATTTTCGATTTTATTCCCCTTTGAAAGATTTTTTGTTTCTATTTGAAATAGTACATTAACTAAAATATGACATCTGTCCGTTAATGTAGATAATAAAGTTGATGCAAAAGTAATGAATTTTTCATCACAAGGCATAATATTAATTGGATCAACCATTCTTTGAATTAATGATGCACAAAAAAATGATAAGTTTTCAATATCTCTAGTAATTGAGACTAGTAGTTGTTCTGACTTAGGTTTAACCATAAATGATGCTTTCAAAATTTTATTACTGCATAATGCCCATTTGGATCTTCCATTTGCAAATGCAATTGCTTGGTCTAAAATAAATCCTCCACTATAAGTTTTTTTATATTCATTCGGCAATTGTGTATCAAATTCATTTTCATTAATTAATGGTGAGAGTCTGGTGGATAATGCAGTTGAACAATCTAAATATAAAATTTGCCACCATAGAATTCTTCTAATCTGAAGATCTTTTGGATTTTCAAAATGATGATAGCTTGCTGGATCTCGATTCAATTCAATTAATTGAGCACATCTAACTAACGAAGAGATTGAAATATAATCATCTGTTCTACAATCATTTCTAACTAATGTATAAAGTATAACTGAAGATTGTAACCCAACAATAGTGACCTTTTTAGGATATTCAGCCATTCTTAATGCAATTTCAGTGCATGCAACATAATATTTCATTTGTTTAACTAGTTCACTATGGTCTTCTTTTTTGTTTATACTTCTTTCTTCAAACAAAGAAACCGATGATGCATAAAAAATTGTAAATAAGATTATATAAAAAGAAATATCAGTCTTTTCATTTGCATTCCAAAAATGTTCATAATTTGGATAAAATGTTTGCCAATCAATAACTGGAACTAATGGATGGACAGATGTTCTATATCTTGCCACCAAAATATCCGCCTCTATTTTTTCTGGAAGAAAACTTTTCAACTCAGCAAGATTTACTTCAATTTCATTTTCTTTTTGATTAATTGATGAATTGAACAATGTTGTAAATACAGGGCCAATTCTATCTTCAGGTTGAATATGTTTCGTAGTTAAATTATTACCATCATTAATATTATTATTATTATTATTATTACTATTATTATTATTATTATTAACACTACTACCATGATAAGCAGAACATTTTGTGCATATGTTCTGAGATGGAGATAATACTTGATTGTTATTATTAAAGTAACCACCGTTTACATTATTTGAACTTAATTTTGGATTTAGTTTTTTAAAATTTTCAGTCTGGTCTTTAATTCGTTGTATTAGATTCTCTTTTAAATTCACAGGAACAGTTGCTTCAAAGTTTTTACTAGATTTTTTGTTGTCATCACAATACATCAAATGGTCGTTATAAATATCCAAATGTTCATTATGTTTATCATTGTGTACGTAATAGCTACTGTCATAGTTATTATTATTAAGTTTATTATAATTATCATTATCATCATTATCAGAATTCTTGCTATGATTATTTTGCATGATGCTTGTATTATTAAAAGCTCTTTCATCATATTCACAAATGTTTATTCTTGAAGAATCACTCCTATAGGGCTTGAAACTCAACCCAATCAAAAGTTGTGCTTCTGCTTCTAAGCTGTGCTTTGAATTGTGCTGTTGTTGACGAGAAATGTATGAGCAGTTTAAGTTATTATTCAGACAGAATGAACATGATGGATATTCTCTTGAACATTTTTTTTTACGTTCCCTGCAAACAAAACATGATTTTGCTCTGGTATTTTTCAGCTTATCTATTCGAAAATTATTTGTACCAGGGTATTTGGTCATAATATTCGTCAAAAAGTTGATATTGCAGTAGAAAAACATGATACTATCACCTTGAACAAGTCAATTTCAAATTCATGTTGAAATCTGAGAAAGAAATTTAAATTCTCAAAAGGGAAATTGTGGCTATCATGCCACTTTAGGAAGTTGTTTTCCGCCGGATTTCATCAAACAATAATTACCAACTAGTTTTTGAACTTTAGAGGTCTATTGCTCATGGGTTAAAGGTTTTATTACATAGTGCAAAAAGACTCAAATTGAATCATCAACTAAATATCTTCTGCGCTAGATTCGTATAACGTTATTGTAACGATACAAATAAAGCTTTTGTTGTTTTTCTTGTTGTTCCTTTAAATATATAAATATAAATACAGTGTTCTAAAATTAATGGAATAAAGGTCTAGTTGTAATCAATATCTTCATACTTACCAGATGAGAATTTATAAAATAAATCGCTTAGCACTTTTCGGGACTCCAGAATCTCATTAGGTCTTAAGATTTGTAGCATATCAAGCCTGTCTTGAGGAGCATACTGATAAATTTTTTGAATGAACGGAATGATTGTATTCTCATCAAAAACCTGAAATCCACTATTTTTACCTCTAAGTCTATTTGCACACCATTCCTTTTGTTCTTCTATTGATGGCAGTTGTTTATTATTTGACCAAACACCCGCCATTGCAATCGAATTTGCTTCAGCTGCAAGGAAAAACAATGGGTTATGAAGTATACCTATATGCGCCAGTGTTGGCTCACCCACTGTAAACGTGTACATGAAAACATTATCAACTTTCGTTTTAGCATAATTTGGTTGATCATTTTTACCAGATCCAATTGTAATATAACCTTTACCTTCATTTTCTGGAATATCTAAAAATGGATAAGTTAAATGATAGCCAGTTGCAAATAAAATTTTATCAAAATTTGTAACAATTTCACCATCTTCAAATTCGACACCATCACCAACAAATCTTTTAATTCTTGGACATTTTTTGATATCCACAGTTTTATCATTTAAAATATCAGTTAGCCAATTTGATTCTGTAGATTGTAAAGCTGAAGTTGAAGAATTAGTTGATAACCATACTTCTTTACATTTTGGAACAAAATATTGAAGTAAGTCAATTGCACTAATGCTACTACCCACCAAAAGAAGTTTTTTACCACAATAGTCTTCTGAATTTCTATAAGATTTTGTATGAGAAATGACGCCAGGATGTGTCTTGTTGAATTCAGTTAGATTTTCAATAGCAGGGACAAAGGGCACATTAAAACGTCCCACTGCACAAACTACAGCGTCAAAGGTTTCATTATACCAATATTCAGTATTGTTCAAATAATCAAATTGAACAACAGTTAAAATCCATTTATCATCTTTTTTATATACTTTTTCAACAGTTGTATTGAACCTAATATATTTTTTCAAATCGTTTGCTTTGGCATACTTTTCCAAATATTTCAAAACTTTTTTATGTGTAACAAACGGATAATAAATATTGGTTTCTTTATCAGTGCCAGGGACTTGCAAATCAAAACCTGAAGTAAACCTCATTAAACGGTTTGGAACATTGGTAAATAAATGATCATAAACCGCACTTTTATTCCATAAATCAATATTTTCTTCATTTTTGACTGAAATCTTACGCTTTATTGGTGCATGTTTTGAGGTGTTTTCTAGTTCAAGTTCACTTGGAGCATTAAGATGTTTTCTAACATTTTCAGGACTTGAATAATTTTCAGAGGTTGGAAAACAAGGATCAGTTTCTTGGTTATACAGCCAAACACCTCCAATATCATTATTTTGTTCATATACAACAATTTCTTCAAATGCAGGATCATTTGTGGGTTTATTATCTAGAGTTTTCAAACTTCGAATAGTTGATTCACCACTCTTACTGGTATGTAGAAATTCATTTAACGATACAAGACCACTTGGCCCACCACCAATAATGGCGATTTTATTGACATTCATAATGACTAATTGTTGATAAACAGCAGATCCTCTAAAACGTCAAAATGGAAATGAGGAAAAAAGTCCACTATATAAGATTGAAAAACGAGTTTGATAAAACGTAAAACGTAAAACGTAATAGGCAGATATTCTTCTTTTTTATTTCCCAAAACGGTAATATTTCTCCGCCGGTTCCACACTTTTCCCTCTCCTACTTCTTCTCTCCACTTATCACTAACAATAAACTACAAACTATACCATACAGCGTGTCTGTCACACATACACACCACGATTGATTGTATATGTACAAGAAAGACAGCCACCTGCACTCATACAAATATCAACAACTGCAAAACCACCGTCACGCAATTCACAATTGCATGCAATATTCATAGATTCTTCTACTATTACGATCACCAGATCCAGTGCCTATTGCATCAATAGATTAATCATGTACTTTAGGGTATTTTAAGATCAAACCTAACATTACGTTTATTCAAATTGTTTGTTTCCTTTTTTCTTTCAAACATAAAATTGTTCTTTCAACATCATTATGGTATGTATTCAGTTTAAAACAACTGGAAATTTATTATTCTTTCTGCTCAATTCCATGAAAACGTAAGTGATGTTAGTAATGCAGTTGCAGAATGGATTAAAGAAGATCTGGTTAATAATATGAGAGGATGTTTATACCACCAAGATCTATGATGCAGATCATGGTTATGAATTGTCCTAGAAGGCAATTCAAATCTCACTCGAGCAGGCAAAACACATTGGTTACATTGGTTACATTGGTTACATTGGTTACATTGTTCACATTGGTCACACTGATTTAATTTTAATTCAATCTCCTTAGTCTACATCTGAAAAAAGACACGGTTTATGGATTGCATTACAAAAAGTTGTTGAAAGTGGTTCTGTTGAACATACTGGTGTTTCTAATTATGATGTGGCACACTTAAAGGGATTATTATCATATACAGATTTAACCATTCCACCTTCTGTTAATCAAGTGAGATTACATTTTTGGAATAAAACAGAAGATATTGCAGATTTTTCTACGGGAAATGCAATTTTACTTGAAACAAATTGTCCATTAATTAGAGGTGCAAAATTTGGTGATGAATTGTTATTAAAACGTGCTAAAAAATATAATAAAGAACCTGCACAAACTTTAATCAACTGGTATTTGGCCAAGGGTTTTTTGACATTTTACCAGAAACTGAAATTGTTTCAAGATTATTACCAATTTTTGAATCTGGTGATTTTACAATTTCAGAAAATGATGTTTTAGTTCTTGATACCAAAAATGAAAACTTTTCAATTACGTGGGATCCAACCACATATCCTATGAATAAGTAATTATACAGATTATGTTATTTTTATTTTTGCAATTTCCACTCATTTTACAAAAATTTAATAAAATCATATACTTCTTGTTATAGCGGTCAGGGGACATTTGTTTCATATAGCATACCTTTAATATTACATGTAGATAATTGTAAAAAATTTAAAAGGATACCATAAAAGACGAACAAAGAAATAATCCAATAAGGAAGGTTTATTGAGATTAAGAAAAAGTTTTTGGATCAATTCACCAAGCAATGTAAATGCTTGTTAAATTCATGTACATTTAATGTTTGTATTTTACCGAAAATTGGTGAAAAATGGAGCGGTTGTTGTTGTAATCTGTACCACTCTTCTTATTACAAGAAGACTATGCACTTGTTATTGTAAGGACTATGAGTATACAGCAACTTGCAATTCTTGACAAAATATGGCAGTAACAATTGATGCAACTAATATAATCATGATTTTTATGACAGGGAATTGTTGACGTCCTTTAGTTGAAAATTCATTTCATCAAATTTTATTTCAAAATATTTCCATTATCATTTTCACTACCTATACTTTACTTTACTATGTCAAACCACCCTTCACATAACCATCATCTATTATGTTTTGGAGGAATAGTTCACTCAACGAAACTATTGGACCGTTTGAAAGACCAAAATCTCATCCATTAGATTGTTATATGTCAATTCAGCGACTTTCCTCCGAAACTGATTATATGATATCGTCTAAAATATCCATCTCTAAATTTAAGATCCATGATTATCGTTTGTTTGGTCAATTTATAGATAACATTAATAAGAAGTTGGGAAGAAATATATATTTTTCTTTGGAAGAACTCTGTCATTTAGGTATAGTTATAAATCTTGAAGTTGGATATTTAATTCATATTAATTCAACGACTGATTTGTCGAAAAATTTTATATTTGCAATGACAGTGGATATTAAAGAAGTTTTAGCCAATATAATAGAGAGTTGTGATTATGGGAATTGCCCCAAAGCTGAAGTGGATTTAGTCTTTAGATGGGTAAAACTTTTATATACTGAAAACGACATGGAGCTACTTAATAAAAAGCGTCCAAGATTTCCAATTGAATATAAGTTGTGTTTATACGACGACGACATATTATCAAAAGCTAAAAGACGTGGTGCATGCTCTATTTACCAAGAACCAGAACCATTAATTCCAATTTATACATCATACCAATGTGAATTCTGTTTGAAATCTTTTGAAGTCCTGAAATTTTTAAAAAGCCATATCAATGAAACACACAATTTGCCTGAAAAAATGAATTCAACTGATTTCATTAGTCCATCATTTAGTCAAAAAGTACCGTTTGGTCTAATGACCGTTTCTATCAGTGACCGGTTTTTAGAATATCAAAAATTGTATCAACCATTATTCAAAAATAAACTCATTCCATATCAAATTCCAGAGAGCTTTCCAATTTTGTCAGAGAAAGAAAGCATTATTAACAATAAATTACTAGGATATACAATTACCGAAATTTCTGAATTTGATGAAATGTTCAGCTTCAATTACATTATTAAGTTTATTGATGGTCTACAAGTATCTGATTTTAACTATTATTTGGATTATTTAAAAATGGATTTTAGTTATAGGCGAATGAATAAATTTTTGACTAACTTACTATTCAACTGTATTGTTTGGCGAAGTAAACTTTATGAGTATGATACAACTCTGACAACACATAGGGATAAGATGTTAAAATTCTATATTTCTTATAATATCCGACATTCTTTTATTTTTAACAAGTTGAAAAACCCTGAAAAAATATTGAGTTATTCGAAAGTTTTATCAAAATCATTATTAATTTTATTTGCGTCATATAATCTGAAGAAATCGAAGCTTCCAATAAATTGCGAATTACCAAATTACAAAGTACACTTTAAACATAACCAAAAGCAACTATTAAATTCAGTATTTAGTTATGTTTTAAAAAAATATAAAGGTAAAATGCCAGTAATGTTTTCAGAAGATGAAATCAAAGATGATGAATTTAAAGTGGTATTAAAAGATGATGAAATTCATTTTTGGAATACTTTAAGTGATCTACTTATCGAAATTACATTACAACAACAATCAAAAAATACTCCACTACAAACAATATTTTCATTTGCAACATGTGAGTATGGTTATTTCAATAAACAATTGAAAATATTTAGACCTCCTAAGAGAGGTCAATTATATAGAGGATTACTATATGTTATAAGACTGAGTTTTTTAAGCAAAATTACACACAAAACAGATGAGTATTACAGCACAGTAATTTTTCAAGCCACTTTGAATGGTGAAATTAGAAAAGTTATTGAGAAAATGTACTATCCAACGTTATATTATTATTTAAAAAGAAAATTGTCGATGATGCAACCATTTTTTAATCCAGAAAAAATCACATATGTTCATCCTGTTTGTTTGGTTGATAAGTTTGTCGGTTGTAAAATATTAGGATTATATAGTATTAATTTAATGGTAAATAAAACAATTGAGTTTTTAGCACAAGAATTTGAATACATTGAACAATTAAATGAAATAGAATATAAATTCGATTACAATAGAAATAGACTATTAAGAAAGATTAAAGAAATTGAAGTCAATAATCAAACTTGTGAAAAGGATGATAAGGATGCTAAGGATGATAATGACTATATTGAAAATTTCATAAGTGGGGAGTTGAAAAGATCATTATCTGGAATCATATGTCTCCTTATTGGCTATCTTTTATTAACTAATAAACCATTAAAAACATTTAAGTCATATGTTGATTTACCTTATGAATCATTCAACTTTCAAAATGACCACTTGGAAATAAACACAGAATATGGTCTTCTTTTCGTTGAAAATACTGAACTTTTAGGATATTTCAGAAAGTATCAATTAATTAGATTGCTATTTCTGAAAACAAACGAAAAAATAAACAACTTAAATTTTTTCATGAGTTTTGACTATGTTAGACCGATAACGTTTTTTGATTTGATGTCATGTAAATATTCGTATTATAGACATTTTTATGCGTTTTTAAATGCTGCTCATGGAAAAAATGAACAATTTGGTATAGAATACTCCAAAAATTGGATGAAATTAATCAAGTCTCAATTGAGAGAAAGAAGTGAAGGATATTTGGTCATCAATTTGAAACTGATTGCACCTGATCATCAAAAATATGTAGGTGATAATTATGTAGACACGGTTGATCCAAAATCATATATTTCGTTTGATGAAAATTTGAATTTAAAAGATATTATTGAAAGTGGGTTTTTAGATTATGAATTTGAAGATACTTTTATTGAGAGTGAAGATATTGAAAGCTTGCATAATGACACAATTGAAGAATTGGATTTAGATCTGGATATAGATTCTTATTCAGGCGAAAATGATGAATATTTAAATATGATTAGTAGAGTCAAAAGCGCCACAAGTGAATCACCCACCAAAAAATTTAAGATTCAATCTGTTTAATGATTCAAACTTATCATTTTTTAAACTCATGCTCATTTATATAGTAAATAGTCGTACAAATTAGAATTTATAACACTCATATTGAAAATACTCTTATTTTTTACCTTTTTTAACAAGTTTTTTTTTAAGATGTTTTTTCATTTTATTTTTACGTTTTTCTCTTGCAGCTTCCTTAACTTGCTGTTTATGAGATTTTTTTTCATCTTTATCTTGGAAACGTTTTAATCTCGAAGGTGTATCTTCATCATCTGAATAGTACTCATCTCCATCATCATCGTCATCATCTTCTTCAGAACTTAAAAGTGAATCAGCTTCTGAATCAAATTCGTCGCCGTTGTTGAGACTATTTTTCACTTCAGCATTATCGTCCTTCTCTATCTTCACACTACCAACTAAATCTACTAACGTATCAATATCACCATTTGTAAATTTATTAAAGTCTCTTTCGTCGATACTGTGTAAACTACTAACCAAATGTAAACTCCTAAAAACTTCATCGTTAAATTCATCATCATCAGTTGATTTCAAGTGTAAAGTATTCAAATATTCTAACAAAAACTCTTTTGATTCATCAAAATTATCCAAATCTTCCTTAAATAAGATTTCATGTGGAGTTATAATAAATTTAAAAATATCTCTTTCAGCATAAACATTGATCTTTTTTATTCTATTGAAAAAATCGTTAACATTCTTAATATCCATTCTAAGGAAATCCATTGCCATTGGATGATCAGGTTCAACAGACTGTGAAACATCAAAAACATATAATTTATCATCATGAACAATTGTATTGTATTCACTCAAATCAGCATGAACTAGTCTACATTTTTGAAACAACAATCTCATCAAAATTAGCATTTCATGATAATAATGGATAACAACATTCAAATCTTCAAAATTATAATCTCTCAGCTTGGGCGATGGTTCACCTTTACCTCTTGTTAAGTATTCCATAACTAAAATGTTTTCTCTTAATTCAATTGGTTTGGGAGAATTGATTAAAGGTTGTGAATGTAATCTTTTCAAGTTCCTAAACTCCTTCTCTGCCCAGTTTTTAACCATCTGTCTAGGATTTTTGGATTGCTTTTCACCAAATCTATGTTCACCGACAACGTATCTTGTTCTGTCTTTAAAAACTAAAATTGAAGTTTTATAAATTTTAACAGCAAATTCTTTATTTGTGTTTTCGTTTTCTGAATAATAAATGTTTGCTTCTTTACCAGTTGAAACACATCCATTAATTTTAGTTATTGTACCATTATTGAAAATTTTGCTTAAGAATCTTAAGGTTCTTGGATCTAAAACTTGATCAACAGTTGCACGTAATGATTTATCCCTGGTGATTCTATGATTTGCAAAGACATCTAAATTAATTTTGTCGGCATATCTATCAAGAATATCAGCCTTTTCTCTAGCTTGTGATGTGTGAAAAGTTGATGTTGAAAATTCAGTATAGTTTCCATTATCACTATCTTCATCTGAATAATCTGAGAGTGACATCGTTTATATTGATTTTGGATAAATGGAATAAGAGATCTTCAGTTTGACAGATAAAAAAAAAATCCAGTGAAAAATGAAAAATTCAAAAATTTTAACAGAAATTTTGAAATTTTCAGTTCCGGAAGTTTTAAGAAGTTTTAAGTTTATTGCAGGCACTTTGCAAAAATTTACAAATTCTACAGTTCCTCTTTTGATCGTATCATTAAATAATATGTAAATATTATAGTTAATTAGTTCTAATGCTGGTATCTCTATTTATATAACTCTACTTTGATCAATTCAATTTGTCAAGTAAATCGACTGCAAATGTACCCCATCCGGAAACAGGACGAGTAATACGTCTACGTAATCTGAGATAATAACTTAGAACCAAGGCAATGAAATAAACACGGACAACTTCGGTGATTATGATAGCAACGAGAGAAACAAAAATTTCATATTCTTCACTTGCACTTTGTTGTGAAGCAACATCTGACACTCTTTTAATTAGATGACCCGATAAAGATGTGGAAGATGTTGAAGTCTTACTTTGGTTAGCATACTCTTCAACAAACCATAAATTAGTTAAATAAACCATAAATATATTTCCTGTAAAAAATTCTGCAATAAATATCACAACAAACAAAGCAATTATCCTAATGGTGACAAGATTGGCATCTGTATTAAGAGAGCTGTTAGATAAAGCTTGAGCAGCTAACCACCTCACATGAATATAACATAAAACAGTGGATGTCAACACTATTATATTAAAGGTATAGTATGCCCACTGCATGAAATTAATGGCATGATTGGTGAAAAGGGAAAGTAGTCCAAACACTCCAGACATTCTGTTGATTGCGACGTAAAGCAAGGCTAATTCCACACCACATTGCAGGGGCAGTATTCCAAAAAAGCTTCTGGGTAGGAATCTTTTCAAAGTGGTAGAGGCGTAGCCCATTTTGGTATTATTGTGACAAACATAAGGAGAAACCCGTGAAGCTGTTGACGATGCCCATACAAAAAACATGTTGAAAAGTGGAAGTGATTTTCAAAAGAATTGAGAAGTGGTGATCAATTTATAATAATTTACTACACTATCTTTCTTCAGCAGGCATGTTTAAATTCGTTAGAAAGCACCTTTCTGCTAGGGAAAAGCCATCCAGGCTGTCTATTCTAGACTTTGTACTTCCAGAAACATATCCAAGAATACAAACAACTTCCGACTCTTCCCTTGGAGGATTTTCAACTGCTTATTTTGAACCATATAGAGCACATGCAACTTCAAGTTTATTGGGCCATTTCCATGGTAATCTAAACCCAACGTTACCAAAGGGTCAAACCAAGGTTAGACAAAGTGGCTGGGCAATGTTTAAGACAAAGAATAGAATTCAAGATCCAAATGCTCAATTTAAACCGTTTTATTTATTTAAAAGTCAAGCAAATTTTTGGTGGGATTGGTCTCCATTTGAAGTTTTACATTTACGTGTAATGAATCTTACACCAGATAGAAAGTTTATGGTCAATATTCAAACTGATACAATGTCAAGAACTGATTTATATCAACATAGGTTGTTCACAAACCCAAATCATAATTCTGATCATTCAAGTCCTGTTTGGGAAAATATATTCATTAATTTAAATGAATTTGTACTTACAAATAGGAGGCACCGTTCAAGTTCAATATCAATCTGAATTTGAAAAGGATAGAATTAAATCAATTGGTTTGTCAATTGCTGATGGCAAATTTGGGCAATTTGATATTTTAATAGATAAAGTTGAAGTTCTATCCGGTTACGATTATTTTGCTGAACTTGAACATGCAAGAGTTTCCAATGAAACTTTATTACCTGTTTCAAATGATGATAGTGTTAAGAAATTATCCGAAAAATAAATTAAGATTTCGTTCTATATTATATATTGCTTTCTATGTATAAATTAATTATTGAATCTAAGATTACAAACTCATATTTTAACTCTTTTGACAGTACGATCGTTGTTATATTGTTCGTCCTCGCCCATTTCTTCATCATCTTCACGGTCTCTGTCTCTACCATCTCTTCCACTTTCATCCACATCAACACCATCACGATCGTCGCCATCATCATCATTATCATCATCATCATCATCTTCTTCTTCTTCTTCTTCTTCTTCTTCTTCTTCGTCTTCTTCTCCTAGGTCACCATCCTCTTCTCTACTTTGATCTTTTTGTTCATTATTTAAGGATTTTCTAACATCAATTTTTTTATTAATTTCGAAATCCTTTTTATCTTTACTTTGGTCATTCAATAGACTTTGAACAAAACTATTGTTTCTATTACCATTGTATAATGTACTTTTGTATTTGCCATCTGGACTCCTTAAATTAATGTTTGTACTTAAATTGCGCAAAACACTCACGTTTAAACCCGGAAAACTACCATGTCTACTTCCATTTGAACTACCACCATGACTTAAACTGCCAGCTCTACTATTATTCCCCCCATTTTGAACAAATCTTTTACTACTATTTATATCAGTAGGATGGTTCGATGTGAGTGCTGAAATCAAGCTGTTAGATGTGTTATTAGTACTGCTACTAGTATTGTCAACCCCAGTATTGCCATTAATGTTATGCGTATAATCAATCACATTTTCACTATTCTTTTGTCCTACTTGAGATGGGGAGTTAATATACGAAGCAACAGGAGAATACATTTGAGTCAATGAATATTGCCTACTTATTACGTTTGGGTCAACGTTAGAATAGGTATTATTTGTTTGATTCAAAGGATAAAATGGAACAGATCCATTTTGAATACCACCATTATTAACCATTGCATTTGTATGATTTACTGGCAACATTTGAGGATTGGGAAATGGTAATGGTTGCAGTGGGTCATAAACCGATGGATTTCTTGAGCGTCCACTCGATTTACTACTGGATGACATTGAAATACTATAACGTATATCTTTATGCGAAAACAGAGTTTTATTATAGTGTGTATTATTATTATTATTGTTGCTTGATCCAGCAACACCACCATGTGGTTGATTTTGTGGATGAGATGTTACAGCATTAGGATTACTTGGTTTATTTGGTGTACTTCTGATAACGTGTTTATTATAAGCAGGTTGTTGGTTCAATTGCACAACGTTGGGCTTTGATTGCTGCAAATTTTGCAAAGGTTTAGATGCAACAGGTATGGGACTTGATAATGGCTGTTGTTGCTGTTGTAGTTGAGAATAATCTGGGAAATACCCAAAGGTAGCAGAATTTGTCTGATAATTTGAATTGAAATATGGATTACTTGTTATTGACGCATTTGAAAGATTTCTTTGGGTATTTAAGGATGACACTGTAATTGGTTGTGTTTGAAGGTTATAAACATTTTGCTGAGGTATACTCCCATGTCGTATTTGTTGATTTGCATGATTTTGAGGTTGAGATTGAGGAATCGAGATCACATGCGCTTGCGGTAAAGTAGTTGAACTAAGGGAAAGTTTATGTTGTGGATTCAAACTATCATCTTGTAAAAAATGATTGTTATATTGCGGCAAGGCTGAAGCTAAAACATGATTATTACCATTCGATTGATCATCCGGATTTGAGTTTGAGTTTGAATTCGAATTGATTTGAGAATTCGGATCAATTACATTATTATCAGAGATGGAGTTTGTGGTTTCAACACCCTTGCTGCTGTTAATGTTGTTGTTATTACTAATACTATCAGTAGGATTCGATTGCTGAAACAGACTTTTAATATTCATATCACGATACGTAAGCCTTTGCAGAATTTTTGAACGAATTGAGTCCAAATTTGAAACAAGCCCATTTGATGGCGGAGTTGAATGGGAATAGTACTCTTTCATTGAATCTAAAAAATTAACAAATTCGTAATTAATATCTGATAACTCTTCTCTATGAATTCCGTTCAACTTAATTAAATCTTCAATTTGATGGACCAACTCGGAGTGTCTATGATTTAAATTTGAATTAGATGCTTCCAGTTCTCTGATTTTATCAAAGAGTAACTGCCTTTCATGTTCAGTATGATTTTGGTTTGGTTGCATCAAGAGATTTTCATTATATTCATGAGGATTTGGATTGTTTAAGTCCGAAGTATTATTTTGTTGATGCATGTGTAAGTTACCATGACTGTACTGATGATGTAAAGGTTGATTAAAAACACCAGTTAAAGCTTCTTGCTGATGATGTTGAAGCTGATGATATGGAAGCTGAGGATGTTGCTGCTGAGGATGTTGCTGCTGAGGATGTTGCTGCTGAGGATGTTGCTGCTGAGGATGTTGCTGCTGCTGGTGAAGGATATGTTGTTGTTGTTGTTGTTGTTGTTGTTGCTGAGAATTCTGTTGCTGCTGATGAAGGATGTGTTGTTGTTGTTGTTGTTGTTGTTGTTGTTGTTGTTGTTGTTGTTGTTGTTGCTCTTGTTGTTGATCTTGTTGTTGATCTTGTTGTTGCTCCTGTTGTTGTCCTTGGTCTAATTGTTGATATTGTTGTTGGATATTTGAAAATGAACTGCTTCTAGCT